>CAJQZJ010004856.1:11476453-11488500 GCA_907164525.1 Lophiomys imhausi | reverse complement strand
GTGTGTGTGTGTGTGTGTGTGTGTGTGTGTGTGTGTGTGTGTGTGTATCCATCTGTGACCATGTGTGCATTCATGAGGTGTATATATACATGTGTCATTAAGGTCATGTAGATTAAAAGTTGACATCAGGTATCCTCTTCAATAACTTTTTACACTGTGTTTGAAGGTATTGTCTGCCACTGAACTAGACTCAATCTGCCAAGACTATTTAGTAGTAAGCCTTATAGATCCTCTGCTCTCAACATCCTCAGTGCTTGGAAGATAAGCACATGATGCCACATCTGAATTCGTTACCTAAGTTCCATATTTTTCAGGTATCTAAGCTAACTCTTCATGCCATCACTTTAATCACTTTACTTATGTTGCCCTCTCTCCAGCCAAGGAACATGCATTACAATTCCATCTAAAGATAAATAATAGATTGAACAAATAATTTCAAAACAGCAAAGAAAGTAGACAGAGATATGTACAAATAAAGGCACTATCACAAGGAATGATACAGGGTTAATAGATTTCTTTTCCAATAAGACCGAAGTTTGGACTCAAAATATAAGAGATTAAAGTAGGCACAGTACCTAAAATAATTGTTAACTATTTCCTATTACAGTTGTGTAGACAGTTGAAAGCGTTAAAGATGTTTCTCTTTTATTTTCTTTCTAATCACTAATAAAATGCACTTATATTTTAAAAAAAATTATTACTAATTAAAGGTCAGGGGACCCATGAAGCTCTACTTCAGCAGAATTTGTCATAAAAATTAAAAATGTGTTTATTTGTTCATGACTTGTTTAGGCAACCCTGTTGTTGATCATAGACAAGAAATACTGACAACCAAGGAATGCTAACAAAGGGAAAAAAATAGTGCTCCCCATCAAAGAAAACACCAATTGGTTATATCAAGCCCTGAAATCAAATATATCCAAGTAACATATGCAATGAACAGAATTATGTATGTGACAGTTAAAGAGAAATATATCCAGGAGCCGTGAATTTGGGGGAGAGCAACTCAGGGGCAGGTACTTGGGGGGGGGGGGGGTTGGAATGAGGAAGTTTTAAGTCACAAAAGAGAATTTACCTTGTAGTTTTTCTTGCAGGATTTCAGTGAAGAAAGTTTCATCATAATTTAAATGTCATAACAGCTGTTATTTGTCAAGGTCAGGCTTTAATTAGGGCTAACACAGATCCTAAACACTCACCAATTACATATGCCAATTCTATGTCCTGAGGTCAATTGCTCTCTTTCTAAGAAAGCTCAATGTAAATATTGGAAATGTCAGAAGACTACATGAATATGTGCTATTCTGGTTGAATGAAGATATTAATTGAAGTCATATACTTACAAGTAACATAATATAGACTGTCAGATTAAACAAAATTTTACTTATGTATTTAGAAATATATATTCCATTATATAAGAAACATTATATCCATATATGTTATACTAATATATATTAATATACAATAACATATTAATATCTATTGTTACATGTTTAAAACAATAGTTAAAAGACAAGATGCTATGGATTTTCCAAAAACAAGAGGAGTGTGTGGGAGGGTTTAAAGGGAACCAGAGATATAACATCATTAAATATTTTTAAATTAAATTAAAGAAAACTTATTAAACAATTTAACTACCAAAAGCAACTATAATTAATTACTTAAAATTTTCATATTATTACTCAAATTTAAGATTTAACAAATGAGTGTGCTAATATTATGGAATAGAATAAGACCAGTTGTGAATGATTTGTTGGAAAATTAGATTAGAATTTTAGCAGCAGGGTTTTTCTTATTACATGAAGAGATTAATTAGGGATTTTAGCAACATACCTTTGCACATGGAAGTCTCTAAAATAATGATCTCATAAAATTAAGTTATAATTCCATGTGCATGACAAAGATGTTAAGCCGCACTTGACAGATATTGTGTTCATGAAAGATTGTGTATAAACAAACATTATAGAGTTAGAATCCAGTTCATATATCAATAGTACACACTTATAGGACATAATCTTTGACTCATAATAGTAGGTAATTTCAACTGTGAGTTACCTTGTCAGGCACAAGTAGTATGCAAACCCTTGTCCTTTAAGAATATTTGAAAAACAGGTGGGAATTCTATAATCAGTTTTGAAAGTCTGTGAACTTGATAAGCTAATAGAAATTTCATACTGTAGAGGTTTGACAGACTAGAGGAGACAATGTTAACATGGATTCTGACACTTTTATTCAATTCTTCCACTACTCCCTCTCCAAATTAGTTTATTTAAAATTTACTCCATAAACTGATACTTAGGAAAGTTACTTCTACACTCTAGGTGTATGTAGGGGTTAGATAAATTAGATTTAGAAAATATATAGGGGTTTCTGATACTGTCTCTTAATTCGGGGCATGAAGAGCATTATCAGCATGAAGTCAGGAAAAACAGGAAAGACTTAATAGACTGAAAACCAAGGTTGAAGTCAGGAAAAACAGGAAAGACTCAATAGACTTAAAGAAACAAAGTATCTGGCCTGACATTGTTTTCAGCTGCTAAGTCAAATTAAGCTGAAACAGAGTTCCTCCTATTTAAGGACAGTGCATGGAGCCCAGAAAGGGAAGAGGCCCCTGATGCTAGAGAGCTCCAAGAGTCCTGCTGAAAAAAGTGCTGGCCATCATTTGATGGCCAGATTTCCCTGAAGCAGAAAGAAGCTGGTGAGCAAAGAAAGCCTGAGCAAGACACCAAAAGGCCAAGGACTAAACCCTGTGGCTCAGCTTTTGCCTAGAGGGGTTTGATCTGTCTGAACAGTGGCCTAAAGGAAATTGTGCCTGGCTTTAAGGACTCTGAAGTGGAGTGGCAGAGTTGCTGATGCAAAGGGGCTGGGATCTCCCAGAGAGAAGAAAGCATTAAGCCTTATTTAAGGTGAGACTGCAATAACCAACTTACCCTGACGAACCTGCATCTGAGAGATCCAGAAAAAGGACTGCTAAGTGCATTAAAGAATCTACAACAAAGATTGTGTTCCTGACGACTGAGGACCTGCCCCAGAGACTGTATCATTCTAAAAGGTTAGAAAAATAATTATCAATAGGTTTAGTGGATAGGTTAAAGGGGTTGTAGGAATTTATAGGTTTAATAGTTAAGAAATTGTTGGTGTTTGTTATAAGTGAATTTAGTAATAAATAAATAAGTGTTAAATAATAATTTAAAAGTTCGGTTACAGGTGTATGAAAAAATAATGGTCGTATGAATTTCTCAAATGCAACTAAATAGTTGCTTTCAGTCCCCTGTACACTTTGACTTGACTAGTCAGAATTAAGTTAAACACTAAATAACATTGGAGCAGGCCTTGCTAAGTACAGAGCTATCAACATGATTATATATTTGAAAACATGATGATAAATAAACCAAGTAACAAAATGTGTAAATCTCTTCAGTCCAAAATATTCTTAAGAAAAATAAAAAAGCAAAACAAACAAACAAAACAAAACCAGAATCTCAAGATTAGCCAAATTATTCTAAGACAGTTTTCTGGGTTCCTTATTTTACATTCTAGACAAAAGTCTTACATAATTCAATTTTACCTGGATGCTCATTCATAAAAATTAAACTCAGTGAGGTACAGTGCATATGGTTCTAATTCACATACTATACGGATATGATAGATCTTGTAGGGAAATGACCATGAGAAGAAGTGTGGTATTCAAAGAAAAATAAACTTATATAAAACATGGATTTGTCTTATCTGTAATGCAAATAAATAAATTGTCTTAAGGATCCTTGTTTATTCACATCAATATGGAAGGTGTATTCCTTTTGCTCATAGTAAATGACAGGAAAAGCATCTACTGTCAGATAGATTGACAATTGATAATAATTAACATCTTGGAAAATAGAATGCTTCTCGTACTTCTTCTACTCACGAAACTGTTCAAAGTCACCGAGACTGTCTGAGGAAAATAAGGAATAGAGAACTTTCAGGTGTTCCACGCAGTCATTTAACTGCTTACCTCCACTGAACTGTCTCCTGAACAGTTGCAGTGGAAGTTAATGGAGACTCACTTTGAGAAAGAAGGTTCTTAAGTGTAGCCTTGAGCCATAAACCTTTACAATCAAGATTAGTAGGCAATTTCTGGTCTCATAGTTATAACCTTTGTGGGTGATTTCACCTGGAATTTGGCTTCTACTTAGCTATATCTAGGATCCCTTCAAACACCTGTGCAGCCGAGGTTTGTTACAGGGTATTATTGCCATTTTCAAGAAATGAATTAGGCCAGCTGTCTTGGAATTGGTAAGGGATCTATTTGAGACAGAAAAGCCTAGGAAATAGCAGAGAAGGAGGAAGCAGAGAATCTAGTTAAGAAGTCAAGCTTTTCATGTCACAGAGATGAGCTTTGCATTCCCTGAGTTGTCATTTAGAATTCCTCCCTGAAATAGAAGAGATACTGAATTCCAAAGGAACAACACCTGTTCCAACCCCAGGGCAGGCTTTTGGGCCATAATCCTTTTGGATACCAATTCATTCAAGTCTGCTAAATAATTAGTGAATCAAGTTTTCTCACTGATTTCCATTCCTCTGGGCAAAGCAAACTTTCCTCCAATTTGAATCAGTTTATGAAAAATCTCTACAGAACACAGCCTCTGACTAACTCTGGCTCATGTCATTCCAAACATTGAAATAGCACTTCCTATGAGGAACTTTAATAAATATTCAACTCTAAATTAATAAGGTGCCATCCTATGTATTTATCTGCCTTCTTTACCTGAGGTGTCATCTTATTTTATTTTTTTAATGTTTATTTATTACTTCAGGTTACATCTCCATCACAGTGTCCCCTTTCCACCCCTCCAAGTCCTGCCCTCCCACCCTCTATCCCCTAACCCTTCCATCCCACTCCTCTGGAGTGGGGTGTCCCAACATATCATCAGTCCCCCCCCGCCCATTTCAGCAGTCATATGAGGGACAAGAGTCGCCTCAGACACTGAGGGCCTACAAGGTAGCACTACTAAGGGAAAGTGTCTCATTGACAGGAAAAAAAATCTATGTTCCTGTTCCCTTTGGGGCACTAGTTGTAGTATAGTTATCCTGTACTGTCATTTTAAATAAAGTATAAGACTCATCAACAAATCCAACAGGAAGTTTTTATACTAAGTCCCTTTATTATGTATTTCACACATAATTTATTATTTTCACACACTTGAAACATAGAAAAATTAATGACACATATTTGTAGATGGTCTGTGAAGTTTTTTGTCAGTCTACAATATGTTATCCCCTTTGGTATGACACCAGACATGTTCTAAATATTATGAATAAGACTATAATTAAAACTTTGATGGGAGGGTGGGAGGATGGGACTGGGAGGGGTGTAAGAGGGCACTGTGACAAAGATGTGGGTTGAAGTAGTGAATAAACAAAAAAATAATAACCTAATAGTATGACAAGATCACCAAAAAAAAAACTTTGAACAAACAAAATTTTTCAATATAAAATCATGTGAAAAATCATCTCCATATATATGGACTATAGATGGAAAACATAAGTGACTGCCCTGTAAATTATGTGCTTCTAAGCACTTAGTATACAGTGCTGGAATCATTCAATATACCAGGGACACTGAAAACATTAAACAGCTGTATGTGTCAGTTCTCCCACACTGTAGACTTATGATGATATGTACAACACTCTCAAAAGTGAGATCTCACTAGACGTTAAACATGATGATAGCCTAGAAGGAAAATTTCCATGCCTTCAGTAAGAACAGATATGGTAATTCTAAAAGAGAATCAACCCCATGTTTTTTCAAACTTGCTGAACAATTACATAGTGGGGGATTCTGTCATTAATTTTTCTCAATTCTCTTATTTGTTTTTATTCAGCTTTCTTCTGAGTTCATTAGTAATATAATTAATAAAGAAAGTAATATAAATTATATCTAATAGATAATTGTATAAATATATGGTGTCATGATTGTGACACACAGAGAAATATTAGACAAATAAAATGGTCACCTTATAGCAGGGTGCTGAAGAACATATAATCAGTTTTAGAAACTTTTATCAAAGTGTTTTGAATAACATGGTTTAATTTGCACAAACTTTACTGTAATTAATGTGCGTAATAATGGAAAAATGAGATATGGAGTATAGATATGATAATAGATCAAAGGAAAAAAAGTGCATTTGAGATTTCAGAAAATAGTTATTAAGTACTAGGTTTTGAACTTAAATTATTTTTTTAGCTGCTGTAATTTTCTGTGTTTCAATACTAGCCATTAGACATGCTGGATCATGGAAAGAACTAAGATAAATATGAAAAACAGAGTGTATGATGATTTAGGTAACTACCAGTTACTTCCAAGACACATGTATCACTATGCATCTTCAGTGTTATTTTGCTGGGATGATCATTGTTATTGTTCATAGACATCTCAGATTAGTAGGAGCTTTGATTGTTTTTTTTTTTCCATGTCAGTTTCCATACTACCTTCTTGTACTAGGAAAGCCATTTCTCAGGAAGGGGCCTTGCAGATTAAGTTGGATTTCAAGCTCTTCAAGTCCTACGTTCAAAGCGTTTGGTGTTTTCAGTAACAGGGACATACCTTCAAATTCTGGTATGCAAGCAGGTACAATAACAATAACAAAAGGCAATATTATTTGGGGTTGAGATAGCATGGATTTCTCTGGCCAACAACTGAAAAGATGATTCTCATGCTTTGTAGTGGAGATTTTTGTCTAAGACTTTATTCTTTTATTGAAAATTGATTTTTTTTCATACACTTATTCTGATTTCATGCCATACAGGAACCCATTCCCAGTACTGGAGGATTCATTTGGTGACAAGAGATGTCTAGCTAGGACTCTGTCTTTCACTTTACTTAGCTATTACCCCAAGTTAATAAACACAGAAACATTTATCCAAATTACATGTAATTTTATGTAAACATAAAATAATACTATGCTTCTCTATTGCTTTTTTAAACCTCCTTTTTGTTGTTTGTACCTTCTCCTCCTAACCTTTTCCCCTACATTGCCCTGGATTCTCCCTTCCTGGTGCTGGACATAGTTAATCTGTTTTTTTTCTCCATCATGATTCCATATGAAAATATTATCACAACAAGCTGAAGTATCATTCTAAGAAAAGCAGTTTAGTTTTATATTTGACATCCTATCTCTGGCTATTGTTTTGTTAATTTTGTATTAAGTTGCTTAGAGATGATCTGCTGAGGGATCTAGAGATGTGTAACAGATTCCTTGATGACATCAGACATATTTTGTGTACGTTAACAGTGTGATATCTGTGACTGTAGAAGCCAAGTTCGTGAAATTACACCTTGATAATTCTACCAGAAAACATGATTATTTGGCAATATTTCAAAATATTCTCATATCACTGTTGTATGATAAGAACCCATATATCATATCAACATTGAATGTCATGAAATTAAAAGCTTTTTCCCTAAGATAATTCTGAAATAATTTCATGCGGCCCCCAAACCAATAAAGTGTTCATTATTTTTCTTAAACCATAAAACCTAAATATATACAATAACTTTCAATATAATGAAATATTTAATTAATGAAATAAAACAAAACACTATATCATTTTCTGCTACATAATGTAATGAAAAATAAAGATATTTAATAATGATAATTCAAATATATTTCAATTTGTAAAACTGAATTTTGTGCCACAGCCTGACAAAGCTGAAACATTTACCTTTTCATCAACTATCTGTCCTTATTTTTTTATTCATTTAAGTGAATATATTCTTTAGTGTTCTGAGGCCTAGAGCCACTTGGACTTTATTCTCAAAGGCTTCGAAATATAACATTAATTTCTAGCTTTCTTTGATATTTTATTTTATGGCAACTATAACAGATAGCCTAGGGGAGTTCTTGTCCATGATTAGGGAATATTAAATCCCACTAACAGATGTGAATCTCTAAAATTTTCTGCCATGTACAATTTTAAAAATACAGATGCTATTCTTTTTCATAACTTTGCTTTTATTCTTTCAGGTCTATTCGGCTATGTATGTGAATAGTGAAATTCTTTGTTACAGAAAGAGAACATTATTGCTTAGGAAGTAATATCACATACAGCTTTTATTTACTGTTTGTTTAATGTCCATTTAATACACTACAGAGGCAAAGCACTTAGAAGAGTTATTGTCAATGAAATTGTTTTGGGGAAAATACAATGTTTGAATAAGCCATCACAGAACATCTGACACAAATTCCAAGTGTGAGCTGTAGTATTTAAAATACTATAATTGGTTTTTTCTTTAGGACCAAAATAATTCATTTGCAGTGCTTGTCACTTTCAATGTGATTCCAACTAAGAAAGGGAAAGACTGTTTAGTTCAGAATATAGGAAATTAACTGAATACAGTTGTGCTCTCTCCAGATCCATAGAATAGTGGGCATGTGTCTACTTACCTATTGATCAACTGTCTTAAAGTTTTATTTCTGTGAAGAGACATCATCTTTTCTTTTATTTTCTTTATTTCTTTTTTGATACAGCATTTCTCCATGTAGTCCTTGCTGGTCTGAAACTCACTTTGTAGGCCAGGCTGTACTTGAACTCACAGAGATCTTCCTGCTTCTGCGTTTGGAGTTCTGGGAGTAAAGGTGTGCACCACTACTGCCCTGCTCATGATGGCTTTTATAAAGGAAAACGTTTAATTGGGGCTGGCTTACAGTTTCACATGTTTTGTCCATTTTGTCATGGCAGGAAGCAGAGCAGTGTGCAGGCAGACATGGTACTGGAGGAGATGCTGGTTTTTTTTTTTTTTCTTAGAGAACATTTTATGGAGTAAGTTAAAGCAGAACAAACAGCAGAAATCTGAGAGCCATGTATGTAATTTGAAATGTGCCAGTAGCCATATTAAAAGTGGCAAAAAGCTATAAAGGAAATGATTTTAATAAAATATTTTACTTAGCTCAATATACACAAAATATATCATTACAACATGTGGCCAACATAAAAGAAAACCTAGTGAGTTACTTTACATTCTTTATTATTTTATTAAGTCTTTGAAGTATCGTATATATGGTCTTACCATATAGCTAAGATGACAATAATTTTTATGAGGAATATCTGTATTAAGATTTTTTTATAATTTATTTTTTATTTCTTCAAGTTACATCTCAATCACAATTCCCTCCCTGCTCCCCCCTCCAGTCCCACTCTTCCCCTTCAACCCCACATCCTCTACCCCCCTTTTTTTTTTACTTTAAGGTATATCTTTTCCCCCCCAACAGCTCCCCCTTTCTCTTATAACAATAAATACAATACAAAACAATAGAAATAAATAGGTCACAATTATGAGGGTTATGTGGCTTAGCATACATTCCCAATGTCGAGTCCATATGTATTTGGCACCTGACTTTAACATTCTACTAGCTAACCATCTCCATGAATTTAAAGTTCTATATGTAACTCAACTTTCATACTAACTTGAATCACAATTTTAAAAACATCTTCTTCCACAGGTAACAGTAAGAGCATGACATACACTTCTTCCAACAATGCCACACCTACTTCAGCAAGGACACACCTCCCATTAGTGCCAGTCCCTATGAACATATGGGGCCATTTTTTTTTTTTGGTATTAACTTTCTTACTTTATTTTTAAAAAGCATTTTTTTAATTTTATTTATTTATTTTTAATATATTTATTTATTGCTTCAGGTTACATCTTCATCAGAGTGTCCTCTTTCCACCCCTCCCAGTCCCGCCCTCCCATTCTCTACCCCCTAACCCTTCCATCCCATTCCTCTGGAGTGGAGTGTCCCTACATAACAGTCCCCTGCCCCAGTTCAGCAGTCGTATGAGGGCCAAGAGCATCCTCATACACTGGAGGCCTACAAGGCAGCACCACTAGGGAAAAGTGTCTCCTTGACAAGGAGAAAAAGAAAAAGTCTATGTCCATATGGAATCATTGACCACAGAAACTGTTTTGGATATGTCACCCTGGATAAATACTGATGCTCAATCACTTGTTCTTGGTCTTATGTGGTTTATGTTAAATCTACAGCCTCTGTAGACATTAACATTTTTATCCCTCCCCCAATCCATCTGAGGGCATTACTTATACCATTTGGTACAGAGAATCCATCTTTAAACTGTTTTGACTCTCCTCTAGCCAAAATCTCAGAGAAACCTATGATGCATGAAACCATTTGTTAGAAACAAAGACTACTCCTAAAGATGCTCCACTTAGTTCAATTCCTGTTGGATATTCTAACACTGAAAAAGAAATTACTTTCTTTCTCTGGTGGGCAGTTTCTCTCTATAGTGAGAGCACAGAGATCAAAACTCAACACTGCTCTCTAAGGTGGAATGCTGATCTATTTATATGTCACATGTGACAGACGCTTCTAAGATTTTCATAAGCAAAGGAACTAAAGTGTGTACTAATTATAAAGGTGTATGTTGCATTGTATCCTTTTTAAAACTATGGCCTTTAACAACTTACAAAATTTTGTGTGGTTTGAAAGGCTGCTTTGAAGCTGGGATGTGCACAGAATTACTGAGCGCTTGAATCCAGGTAGAGCAAGATAGCTTTATTGCCTCTATCTACTCTTATTATTTTAGAATGAATAGTTTATATCCAAGTAAATTACTCTTAGTATTCATCTTTGTCACTTGGTTCTTTTCTTCCTGTCAGTCTCTATCTATTTTTATCATTCTCTATGCAGTGTGAACTGAAGATTTGGTATTCATTGCAGCTGTTGATTTCCAGGGCCTGATCTGAAAATCAAATTCAGAGAGATAGAGTCTAAGTATCTATTCAAACAATCTCTCCTATGCTTATGACATTCCTTTAACTTTAGCAGAACATTTAAATATTAAATCATCTTATAAGATTATAACAGTGTGACATAAAAATGAAAGACCTGTGTAACATTTTTCAGTATCTCAATAAAGAAAATAAAACAAGTACAATTTCACAAAGTGCCTATGAAAAGGAATAGGATGCAATCAACTCATAGTAGGTAGAAGTCCTTTCCATGAACTGTAATATTAAAAATACTTTTACTTAAAAATAAGTCATGGAAAGATCATATGATGATATTCCCAAGGAAAAGCACCCCATTTGATTAGTTATTCAATACTAAGTGCACAGCTCTGAGATTATATACGTACAGGTAACATATGAACTGAACAAGTGGTTCATATATATGCCTATATATATATATATATATATGTACACTCTGCCCCTGTGTGTGCATGTCTACTAAAAATTAAAGAAAAAGAGTGCATGACTTTGAGTTTGAAAGAGAGAGAGAGAGAGAGAGAGAGAGAGAGAGAGAGAGAGAGAGAGTAATAGGGATACATGGGAAGGGCTGGAGGGAGCGAGAAATGATGTTATTATATATTTTAATTTCTTCCCTACCCCTTTTTATTGAATGTAAATTATTTTCTCATACAATGTACCCTGATTACCCTGTCCTTTGGTTGGTGATATTAGAAGACTATAGCCACTAGTTTGCTGTTTCTTCCAAAGCTGTTAGTTTGGCCTGTCACTCATACTCTGCTCTTGGGTCTGACAGCAGAGGAGGCCGGACACAGGCTCTTGCACTCTTGCCTGTGTTCTCAAGGAAGCATGTGAAGCATCTTTTCATCAGGTGTCAGGTGCTCCTGTTCAAAAGTTGACATAACCCAAATGATTGGATGGTGTAACATGGGCAAAAAATGTGCCATTTTGTGTTTGTGTTTCATGGTGCTCTTCCCTGACCGCTTCAGTACTTTTTAATTATTAATTTAATTAAAAATTAAAAGAAAAATTAAACCACCTCAGAGACCTGAGAGGGATAAATATATCTGATTTTATAGGAAGTACAGGGCCTGCAGCTTCCAAAACTAAGAAATGACATACCAGTGGCTGCCTGGACAGTTCTCATTTTCTCTCCATACATTACAGCATCGATCTTGAGTCGTTTGGCCCTGTTTCTCTGACAGACATTGATTGTAGAGCAGGGGTTATGAAGGACTTGCCTACCCTGTCTTGGCAGAGCTAGGCTGTCGACTTACCTGCTTCCAGGTTTTGTCCTTAA
>CAJQZJ010004856.1:11405169-11460525 GCA_907164525.1 Lophiomys imhausi | reverse complement strand
TCCAGTCCATATGTATTTGGCACCTGACTTTAACATTCTACTATCTAGGAATCTCCATGAGTTTAAAGTTCTATGTCTAACTCAGCTTTCATACTAACTTGCCTCACAATTTTAAAGATTTCTTCTTAGATCCAGAACACCCTCTTGATTCCTAAACAACTCAAAATTTAACTATGAGACTCTAGCTATCTATTCTTCAACCACCTCAGAGACCTGAGAGGGATAAATATATCTGCTTATCTAGGAAGTGCAGGGCCTGCAGCTTCCAAAATTAAGAAATGACATACCAGTGTCTGCCTGGACAGTTCCCATTTACTCTCCATACATTACAGCATCAATCTTCAGCCGTTTGGCCCCGTTTCTCTGACAGACATTGATTGTAGAGCAGGAATTATGAAGGACTTACCTACCCTGTCTTGGCAGAGCTAGCCTGTCGACTTAACTGCTTCCAAGTTTTGTCCTTTTTGGACAGCAGTCTGTCTACCGTTGAAGCAAGGGATTTTCTTGTCAAGAGAAAGGCTTACCACCAATTCAATCATCTCTCACTGGAGATTCTTCAGCGCTCATCTTGTTCTTGGAGTAGAATAGGGGGTGCTGTCAGCAGCTGACATGTCTCGATATCAAAAACAATTTTAAGTTAAGAAAATATCTTTGAATGCCCTATTCTGCAGATCTCTTGAGGTTTTTGAAGATGCCCTATTTATCTCTTATATTTAGATAAGCAAATATTCCTTGTCTCTTAGCAACTTGATTTCTGAGTAGCTTAGAAAATAACTGTGATAGTCTGTCATAGTAACTAACAAAATGACATGTTTGCATGACTATTAGTTTGGATTTCTTAATTATCCTAAACAGTTTATGATGGTTGGTAGCAAGAGGTCAAAACTTGACATTTCATTTTTAAGTATTACTATGAACAATACCTTTAAGAAGCATTACCCTTAATTTTGTATCAATATACAAAGATCAATACCAATGTGGCCAAATATAATATTAACTTTGTATCAATATACAAAGATCAATACCAATGCAGCCCAATACAATCTTAATTTTACATCAATATACAAGGGCCAATACTATTGTGGCCAAATATAATCTTAATTTTGTATCAGTATACAAAGATCAATACCAATGTAACCCAATACAATCTTAATTTTGCATTAATATACAATGATCAGTACCAATTTAGCCAAGGCAGGCTGCAATTCAAACAAAATGTCCTTTGAGATCTCAAAATATATACACTAAAGGTTTGTTTAGCTCCAAAATATCAAAATAATTTTTCTTTAATCCGGAAAGAAAGGTAAAACTTTATATATTGTCAAAAAACCAAATTTGCTCCAGGAAAAATATTACCTGACCCCCCCCCCCAAAAAAAAAGGTAATTGTCCCAGAGTTAGGATTAGGGCAGGGCTCTGTTCTTATCTTTCCAGGAGATTTAAAGCATCCATTCAAGGAATCCAGGGACAACTGGACAATGGAAACCTCAGCAGAAAACAGATCAGACACCAAAGAAGACGAGTGGCCCAGATGATCCAGCCTTGTAGACTTCCTCAATAGCAGTTTCCTCAAAAGTCTACAACCACAACAACTCAAAATCGCTAAGATAGTTCAGCTCCACAGGCTGCTCCAGCCAGAATTTCAGTAAAGCTCTGAAGATCAGCTTTTGTCTATGAACTTCGTAGGACATCTAAATAGCTGAGCACAAAGGGACTGAACATCAAATGATTCTATTAACATTTTCAACTATTTTTCCATTCTTATTTGGGCCCCAAACAGGTTTACTACGTCCCAAATCAGCAGGAAGTCATTTTAAGAAAACAACGTCCCATTCCTAGAAGGTGGGGAGGGTGCTCCCCCTCTCTTTGTTTATTTGATGGATAATAGAAAATTTTATTATTTAGGGGAAAAGACTACAAGCTGTTAAATAGTCTTGTTAAATGGGTTTTGGAGGTTAGACCCAGGGACTTCTCTCTTTTTCTTTTCTGTATCCTTCTTTCTCTCCTATATAGGAGTGAACAGACTTGAGAAAAATTGGACTTAGACATAGTATAGGAAAGATCAAGAAAAAAGGACAGATTATTGAATATTGCCTTATACCTTTGTATATTGATACAAAATTAATATTATATTTGGATAAATTAAACATCTTCTTAGATCCAGGACATCCTCTTGATTCCTAAACAGCTCAAAATTTAACTATGAGACTCTAGCTATCTATTCTCCAGCCACCTCAGAGACCTGAGAGGGATAAATATATCTGATTATATAGGAAGTTCAGGGCCTGTTGCTATTTAGGGGGATTGGTTTTAAATTGTTAAATGGTCTTATTAAACAAGATTTTGGAGGTTAGACCCAGGGACTTTTCTCTTTTCCTTTTCTCTATCTTCTTTTCTCCTATGTAGGTGGGGAAGACTTGAAAAAAAAAATGGATAGACATAATATAGGTATAGTAAAGAAAAAGGGATAGATTATTGAATATGCTCTTATATCTTTGTGTATTAATACAAAATTAAGATTATACTTGGCTACATTGGTATTGATCTTTGTATATTGATACCAAATTAAGGTTAAAAGTTTTTTAAGGTAGTGTACCTAGGTAATGCTTACAAATACAATGTGAAGTTTTGGCCCTTTTTTTTGTTTGTTTGTTTTGTTTTTTATTACTTCATGTTACAGCTCCATCACAGTGCACTCTTTTCACACCTCCCAGTTCCATCCTGCCACTCTCTCATCTCTCTCCCATCCATCACACTCTTGCAATATGGAGTGTCCCTACACATCATTCCCTCTTATTTCAGTGGTCATATGAGGGCTAACAGCATCCTTTTGCACTGGGGCCTATATGGCAGCACCCCTAAGGCAAATTGACCCATTAATAGGTAACAAAGTCTATGTTATTGATCCTTTTGATGTGTTGGTTGTAGGATAGTTATCCTGTACTATATGGCTAAAATCCAATGACATTTTGGCCTTTTTGATAGCAACTGTCACGAAGTGTTTAGGATAATTGAGTAATGCAAACTGTAATAGCTAGAAACTGGAAACAACCCAAATGTCCCTCAACTGAAGAATGGATTAAAAAACTATGGTACATCTACACAATGGAATACTACTCAGCTATCAGAAACAAGGAAATTATGCAATTTGCAACCAAATGTATGGAACTAGAGAAGCTCATCCTGAGTGACCTAACCCAGATTCAGAAGGATGCACATGGCATCTATTCACTTTTAGTAGGATTTTAGCTATATAGCACAGGATATCTGTACTACAACCAACACACCAAAGGGAACATGGACATAGACTTTTTATTTTATTATTTATTTGTTTGTTTGTTTTTTAGTTTTCTCTCCCTGGCAATGAGACACTTTTCACTGGTGGTACTGCCTTGTAGGCCCCCAGTGTATGAGGAGGCTCTTGGGCATCATATGACCTCTGAACTGGGGCGAGGGACTATTATGTAGGGACACTCCACTCCAGAGGAGTGGGATAGAAGGGTTACGGGGTAAAAAAAAAAAGAAATGTGAAGCTTTGGCCTTTTGCTACCAATTGTCATAAACTGTTTAGGATAATTAAGAAATGCAAACTAGGGCTGGAGAGATGGCTCAGTGGTTAAGAGCACTGGCTGCTCTTCCAGAGGTCATGAGTTCATTTCCCAGCAACCACATGGTGGCTCACAACCATCCATAATGAAATCTGGTGCCCTCTTCTGGCCTGCAGATATACCTGCAGACAGAACACTGTATACACAATAAATAAATCTTTGAAAAAAAAAAAAAAGAAATGCAAACTAATACTTGTGCAAGCCTGTCATTTTGTTAGTTACTATGACAGTCTATTATAGTTATTTTCTAAGCTAATCAGCAATCAAGTTGCTAAGAGACAAGCAACATTTGCTTATGTAAATATAAGAGATAAGGCGTCTTCAAAAACCTCAAGAGATCTGCAGAATATGGCATTCAAAGATGTTTTCTTAACTTAAGTTTTTTTGATATCGAGACATGTCAGCTCCTGACAGCACCCCCTATTCTACTACAAGTAGAAGATGAGCATCGAAGAATTTCCAGTGTGAGATGACGGAATTAGTGGCAAGCCTATCTCTTGGCAAGAAAAACCCCTTGCTTCAACTGTAGAGAGAATGCTGTCCAAAAAGGACAAAACTTGGAAGCAGGTAAGTCGACAGGCTAGCTCTGCCAAGAAAGGGTAGGTAAGTCCTTCATAATTCCTGCTCTACCATCAATGTCTGTCAGAGAAGCATGGCCAAACGGCTGAAGATTGATGCTGTAATGTATGGAGAGAAAATGGGAACTTTCCAGGCAGCCACTGGTATGTCATTTCGTGGTTTTGGAAGCTGCGGGCCCTGAACTTCCTATATAATCAGATATATTTATCCCTCTCAGGTCTCTGAGGTGGTTGAAGAATAGATAGCTAGAGTCTCATAGTTAAATTTTGAGCTGTTTAGAAATCAAGAGGGTGTTCTGGATCTAAGAAGATGTTTTTAAAATTATGAGGCAAGTTAGTATGAAAGCTGAGTTAGATATAGAACTTTAAACACATGGAGATGGTTAGATAGTAGAATGTTAAGTCAGGTGCCAAATACATATGGACTGGACATTGGGATTGTATGCTAAGCCATATAACTCTCATAATTGTGGCCTATTTATTTCTGTTGGTTTTGTATTGTATTTATTGTTATAAGAGAAAGAACCATTTGTTGAATTGAAAGGGGGTGCTATTGGGAGGAAAAAGATATACCTTAAACTTAAAAACAAGGGAAGAGGATGGGGGATTGATGGGGAAGAGGGTGGGAGGGTGGGACTGGAGAGGGGAGTAAGGAGGAGATTGTGATTGAGATGTAGCTTGAAGAAATAAAAAATTAGATATAATATGTCTTAATGAAACATAGGGTCCAAGTGCAAAAAGAAAAGAAAAACAGAAATGTAAACTAATAGTCATTCAAACATCATTTTGTTATATTCTAACATCGTGCATCACAGATGTTTTCAAAGTTAATTATAATTCAAATTGCTAAGAGACAAGCAACATTTGCTTATCCAAATATACAGAGATAAATAGGTTGTTTTCAAAAAAACTCAAGAGGTCTGTACAATATGAGATTCAAAGATGTTTTCTTAACTTATGATTTTTTGATATTGAGACATGTCAGCTCCTGATAGCACCCCCATTCTACTCCAAGTAGAAGAGTACTATCAAAGAATCTCCATTTGGAGATGGTTAAATTAGTGGCAAGTTTGTCACTGAGTAAGAGAAAGCTCTTCCTTCAATGGTAGACAGAATGCTGTCCAAATAGGACAAAACTTCGAAAAAGGTAAATTGACAACAGTCAGTTTTCTGTCATTTTATTTTTTGAAGTTGCTGACTCTGTACTTCCTGTTTATTCAGATATATTTGTCCTTCTCAGGAGTCTGATGTGGATGAAGACTAGATAGTAACAGTCTCATAGTTAAATTTTAAGTTGTTACAAATGTTTAAAATTTTTAAGTTGTTTAGGAACTAAGAGCATGTTCTAGGTTTAAGAAGATGTTTTTAAGCTGGTAATGCAAATTAGGGTGGAAACTGAGTTAGCTATAGAACTTTAAACTCATTAAGATAGATAGATAATAGAATAATATTAATATCAGCTAGCAAATATGTATGGACTGGACATTGGGAATATATGTTATACTTCATAATTTTTATAATTGTGGCCTAATCTTATTGTTTTGTTTTGTATTTATTGTTATAAGAAAAAGAGCCTTTTTTATTGCACTAAAAGGGGGAGCTGTTGGGGGGGGAAGATACACCTTAAATTAAAAAGAAAAAAGCAGATAGGAGGGTGGGACCGGGAGGGGAAAGAGGGAGATAACTATGATTGAGATGTAACTTGAAGAAATAAATAAATGTTAAAAGAAATAGAGAAAAGCAAGGTGTTTTAGAAATCTGACTGTGTTTTGAGTAATTTGTATATAACACATATCAACAACAGAGAAAATTAAGCTAATTCTTTAGTATAGACTAATATTCATAGCCTGTATTTAGAGAGGGGATTTCACTAACTAGTTGCTTCTATTTGCTGCCCATTCTCAAGGATGCTACAGTGCTCTCTACTCTATGAAGGAAATGAGTATTTTTATGACAGTCCTGATATATTTCCTTGAATACCTACTACCCACTGTCACATCCTCACAGGAGACTGTGAATGAGAATTAGGCACCCCTAGGGCAAATTGTTCCATGAGTCCGTAACAGAGTTTATGTTCCTGATCCTTTTGATGTGTTGGTTGTAGGATAATTATCCTGTATTATAGCTAAAATCCAGTTATAAGTGAGTAGCTACAAGATTTTTGTAACTACTATTTGTCATTTCTATTTCAAAACACTAATATCAATAATTAAAGAACAACACAAGACATAAGCACAACGCTACATCTTAGATTTTCATTTCAATTAATAAGTCATTTTCATCAATGTAATCATGTTTTAACAATATTTGTGTGATTAAAAATCTTACAGAGTAGCAAAATATGGTACCAATGGTGACTTAGGGATAATATAAATATTACATTAATTTATATATACATTCATGTAATAACAATAAAATAAGGGGCCTTAGATTTGAAAGAAAGCAACAAGTGGTATATGGAGGGGTTATAGATAGGAAAGAGAAGACAAAATTTTAATTATATTATAACATCAAAAAAAAATTTTTAAAAACCACTGGCTGAAAAATCACTAATATTAAACGTGTGTGTGTGTGTGTGTGTGTGTGTGTGTGCACATGAGCACATGCTTGGGCAGGAGTGAACACATGTATACATTTTAAATATCAGATCATTTTGGAAATTGGAAAGTAGTTAAATAGTATTAGGCTTCCCTGAGGATACTAATTTCAGTACAGAGATTTTATTGTAAGCTTTAAAGCATACCAAAATGAAGTCTTCAATTGGGAAAAAAAGAATCAGTCACTGAGCTGTAGAAGTTGAAGAACTAGAGTGCGAAGAAAGCACGGGAAGTGTAACCAATGAATAAGCACAAGGCATGCTGGGTACAATGTTATTTACCCCTCCATTCACTAACCAAATACTGCTGCATGTGTCTTTCTTTTTATCCTGACTGTGCTGTTGAGACCTTGTGTTCTCAATTATTGTCATATGACACCTTTCCTTAGGGTTTCTAAAACATTAGCTTTCCTACCAAAGCCACCACAATACATTTCCAAAACTCCTCTTGTAATAGAGATCTTATTTTCTAGCTTTCAGCAGTCCCCAGAAACTTGAAATGTTTGGGTTCTTCATTGTGAGAATAGAACAGATCCTAGTTTGTCCATTGTCTATGTTTCAGGCATTGTCTCATCCATATCCATTATCAAATGTCCTGGCCATCACTTCTGGAAAACAACACACAGAAACACACACACACACACACAATTTCAAAAATTATAATATATTGGGTTAAAATTTTCTGCATTGTTTTAAAACAGGTGCCAAATGTCAGTATTTTATTTATAGCTCACTATTTTATTCTCCATCTTTTCTCTATGTCAGGATGTCTGTCAGCATACTTCTTATAATTCACCACATGACTAACTTGTCTTATCTAATACAAGGTCTGCATATGGTGATGATATTTGTGGGAAATCCACTGAAAGAATTTCTGCCTCGCCCTCCCACCCTTATGCTGAAAGCTCTTCAAATAACAGGATAGCCAGAGAGAAGGAACAATGTAACAGATGCTCACCCTCCAAATCCAGCAATAGGAAATATCCAAAAACACTCTCAGCATTGTAATGCCTAAAAAGGCTCAATGGGTTAGGGAGATATCTTAACTCCTTAAGTGCTTACTATTCACACAAAGAGACTTGAATTCAGACCTCCAGAGCCCATGCAAAAATCAGACACTGAATGAAGTGCTTGTAATTCTTGTGTTGGGGTGGTAGTTATCTTTTTCAAAAGAAAAAGAAAGAATAAAACAAAGAAAGAAAAGAAATGACAGGACAAGACAGGGAGAGCTGGAGAGATGGGAAAGTGGTTAACAGAACTGACTGCTCTTCCAGAAGACCCAACCACCTACATAGAGGCTCATAATTTTCTGAAATTCCATATCCCAGACATCATATAACCTCACCTGGTCTCCGAGTTTACTACGCAAACATTTGGTGAATAGATATCCATGTAATCAAAACAAAAATCACATTCACAAAATCAATAAATCAATATCAGAAGAAAGTTTTAAAAAGATAAGACACAATTTGGGCTCACAGTACTCAGCTTTGACGTTTGTCTTCTACACACACATGAATACCCACTGACATTATCAGTTATACAGACAAGCACACACATATCCAAATCTGTTAAAAAAGATTTCATCACGAAGATAATAAATCCACTAGAGGATAGCAGTATAAATAGAAAATCAACAGGCGTATCTCATGTTAGAGGAAAAGTCACTGATATGCAGCCACAGGATCCAGGCCACCAGTATGAAGGTTACATGTAGTACAAAAGCCACAGGCAAAGAGGACAATAGCAAGCTCTAGTGAACTTTAATTCTGACATTGGCTTAAAAAGTAATATGTGTGTGATAGAACAAAGTCAAAATGGAAATACTGTGATTCACAGCACATATTTAAGCATAAATATGTAATAGGTTATTAAAAAATAAGTAATATATATATATACTGGAATATCATTTCAGTCTGCTATCAATTCATTCACTCAACACACTCTTGCTGATTATTATATTCTCAGCATCATGCCAGGTGCCAGCATAGTTTATGCAAAAGAGATGTTTCTTTGCCTCTTTGAATCTCACAGATTAATGTAAAATATGTGAAATAGAAACTGAACAAAAAAATACAAGGAACCATGGTGCAATACAGAAATACTGAGTATGTTTTATAAAGATGTGGAAGACAGAACTAAGAAGAACATGAAAATATATAAAATATGATTTTTAGGAATAATTAAATTTGCAACATATATAAGAACAGGGAGTTTTGTACAAAATACACCTTTGTCCCCAGATTTACCACAGACTTCATGCAAGAGGAGAGTATAGATCGCTTGTTCACATAAACAGGTGGTCTATGATCTGCCATGCTATCTCATTCTTGATTTCTTAAGGTGTCAAATCTCTTGAAAAAAAGTCAGATAGCAGTCTCTCAGCTTCCTGCTTTTTGTTCTGCTTCAGTGTTCAGCACTGGATATGATCAGAAGGGTATGTACTGCATTTCTGTGATTTCTGTTGTAAATAGTTTTTGTCTGCAAGGATTATTTGCATGAAATTGAAGAAATCATAGAAAAACCAACAAAGTGGGTGATCTTTAGGACTTATGCTAAATGAAACATGGTCCCACTGAGTTTACTAACAGTACATGATTTTTAAAAGGTGTTTTGGAGAAGACAAAGGGCTATGAAAACATACCACAAGAAGTGCTTATTAGAAGCTGAGGAGAATCAGCTGAGCTAAACAGAAGAATTGGTTACAAAGGAACAATGCTTTGAAATTTACGCAGCATTGCTGACATCCCTCTGTATACTGTTGCCACTTACAGCAGTGGTACCAAAAAACAAACAATCAAACAAACAGAAAAAAACATGATTTTATTTGATGTAGGCAAAAAAAACCCACAAAATTAATAGATGATGTATATTTCTTTGCTATAAAACTTTTTAAACATGCAATGTATTTAAATTATATAGTATAATTTGAGGGACAGAGGATAAATGGACAGAGAAGGAACAAAGAGAGAAAGAAAGGGAAAAATGAAGATTGGATGAAAGATGGGAAGAAAGAGGAGGAAGAGCAAAAGGAGATGGAGCAGAAAGAGGAGAGGAACAGAGAGAAAGAAAGGGAGAAAAGAATGGGAGGAGAGGAATTGTGGAGAAGAGAAGCAAGGAAGGCCACTGGAATATTGTTTTGAAGGTATAAAGGTATAAAATCAATAATTTTAATAATTTTAAGCAATGGCCTTACTCTTGCTTCTGCTCATTTCTTTTCAAACAATATATAATTCAATAAATGTGTGAAAATCTTTCTATAGTTTATTGAAACTTTCCATTTCTGTAAAATTCTTGTTTCTGAAATGGCATGCCTCTAAACCCCACGCTATCCAGTTTGGAACATCAGATGATATCCAGTTTACCATGTTCTGCCTCCTCACAGAATAGGGTGCTTCTAAACACCATATAGTTTTAGACATATCCACTCAGTTTTTGTTTGAGTATGATTTGACTTTGTCTTTGTCCCAGTGTTGATTCTTTCTTCTGTTCTCTTCTGAGGTTAGTGAATATTAAATGTTTTGGAAAAACTGAACTCCACCTATCATCCTACTTGCCTGCTATCTCTGCTGTGATAGTTTCCCAAGGGAAGAAAAATAAATCAAGTCCCCTAAATATAAAATGACAACAAAGGGTATTGAAAACAGAAATGTAATAGCATATGAAAACGTGTTGAAAATCTTTTCTTGTAGATAATTTTATGAGTATGTGGGAAAATTATAGTTTTCAATTCAGCTCTTAGTTTGTTCTCAAACTCAGAAATTGATTATTAGTGAAAAGAAAAAGTATACTAATGAGTTTTTACCATAGTATTTTTTTCTGAAAAGATTTAGTATTTCGTGTGCGTGTGTGCATGTTATATTGCAGGAATGATGTACCCCAGAAAGCAATCTTTTGAATGAGAGCCACAGGTGATTTCAAGATCACCTGGTATGAGTGTCAGTAAGCCCTCTTAATATCAAGCCATATCTTTAGCTCCTGAAAACTAATTTAAAAAAAAAATAAAAAATGCCAGCGCACCTTTATTATAAGATTTAAGCCTTAAGTTATTTTCTAAGGATATTCATATAAATATTTAAAAAGTATAATTAAACATAAGACAACCAATACATGAACCTAGGCAGCTGGGTTAACTTGCAATTTTAATTACTTCTATAACTAGATAAAAGTCTTTAAGTTGAAAGAATATATGACATATAATAGTTTTTCCTTTATTTCAACATTTCAAGGGCTGTGTCTTCTACATATAAGAAGAAAAAAATGAACCAAGAGGGTTGATACTTGGAGGTACCCCACACTGGAGGAGTAGGATAGGTGGGAGAGGAAATAGTGGGTGAGAGGGTGAGATGGGGAGGGGGTGGAGGAAAGGAGCTATAATGGAGACATAGCTTGAATTAATAAATAAATGTTTTTTAAAAAGAAGAAAATAAACTTTTGTTTGAAGGTAGAGGTGAAATAGTTATGATATGAGTATTTAGATGATAAGTTTTTTTTGTCCTGCAAGTGTGCTTTGAAATAATTAAAATATAAGATATCTAATAAAATTTCTGATATTCTTGGACTCAGAAATTAAGAATTGAAATGACAATATAAAATTTATATGATAACTTGGTTTTTGGAAACATGAGTTGGAGTGAAACATGATAATAAAGAAAGGGACATAAGGCCAGGTGGTGGTGATGCACACCTTTAATCCCAGCACTTGGGAGGCAGAGGCAGGCGGATCTCTGTGAGTTTGAGGTCAGCCTGGTCTACAAAGTGAGTCCAGGACAGCCAAAGATATACAGAGAAACCTTGTCTTGTAAAACCAAAAAAAAAAAAGGGACATAAATAAATTAGTTGGACAGAGAGTAAACCAATTCATAGAGAGAGGGAGCAACACATTGTCAGGAGTTAGCTGCCAGAAAGTCAGAAGAACATCACACCAAAAAGAAGGAAAAGAGAAAATGCTAAATAAAATTGCATGGTACCAACAGAAAATATGCTTCATGGTATTCTGTGTGTGACAAATTGACATATGCCAAATGAATTAGGGCCTAATCAATCTGAAACCAAAGACTGTGGAGGCGGAGGCAGAATCAGATAAATGGAGTCTGTAAAGGAAGGCAAAGGATCAAACTGGTTCTAAAGAGAATATTATGTTTCTGCCAAAATCTTTTCATTCAAAAGGGAAAGACTGACAATTTATTTTAGTATGTGACATGGGGGTCATCATCTCTACTTTACCCACAGATAAAATGCTCTCTTTCTATGCCAAGATCTAGTTGAAGAGCTACTCTACTATGTGTCTTCCTTTGTTTTACTCAGAAAATGATCTCACAAATACAAAACTATGGAGCATATTTGTATATATTTATACATACATTTATACATAGATATGTTAAAGACTTCAATTTGACAATGTCTCTAAGGAAGTTGAAACCATGATCCTGAAGTTTTGTGTGAAAAAATCTTCTTTAGGACTGGCACTACTGTTAGGCACGATAACAAGTCTAAACTTATGTACAGCAAACACAATTGTTATTCTTCATTCTTAAAAATAATAACAATTATACCACTTATCGTCTGCAAAGCCTCATGAGATGTTTAATCACCCTAATAGTTGACCATTTTGAATTTTACACACACACACACACACACACACACACACACACACACACACACACGAGAGAGAGAGAAACATATACACATTGTTCCTTTCAAAATCAAACTGCAATTCTTCCATCAATTTGAAATATAGGAACTTCTCAAGTGTCTGTCTTATTTTGCATATGATATCCTCAATGTAACTCCAGTCATAATACTCTTTCAAAAACCCATGATATCTTTTTTAAGAAATGTTTATTTATTACTTCAAGTTACATCTCCATCACAGTCCCCTCCCTTCACTCTTCCCGGACCCACCCTCCCACACTCTCCCTCTTCTTCCAGAACTCATAATTCTTTTTTTCTGAATGATTAGGCCACAATTATGAGAATTATAGGGTATAACATACATTCGCAATGTCCAGTCCATAAATATTTGGCAACTGATATTTATCTTCTTGTAAGTAGTATCATTAGAACTCAATATATTTGATGCTATAAAAGCCTTTAAAATCATATACGGAGACATGCAGAGGTATGAAGTAAAAGCAAGATATGCTCTTAATTGTCTGAAACTTCATGTTTCTGAGATCTCAATATTAGTTCTACAACTAATGTGACAAAAGTATGTAATCCAGGTTTACATTGTATTTTCAGCATTGGAACTATGGGTTTTGAAAAATAAATCCCAAAAGTTTAAAATTCTCAAATTAAATAACATTTATTTCACATGTATTAATATTTTATTAAATGTAACCCTCATGGTTCTCTGTTACTTCTCTCTGCCATATTGTGTTAGAAATTTGTTCAAGATGTCAAAATCATATTTGACAAATAAGTTAGTATAATGATAATGACATTAGAGTATATTTCCATTCATATGGAACAGATACTATGTTAGGCTGTTTCAGAAAGGCAAGGTAGATAGTGACTTGGATAAATGAAGACAGAGAGAGAAAAAAAGAAAATATATGAATAACTGATGTGTAGATAGTAGATAGATTGTAAATGGTAGATAGGTGATTGGTAGATTATAAATAGATGGTAGATTAAAAACATATATAGATGATAGCTTGATAGATGTTAGCCAGATCATAAATCATAAGTTAGATTCATGATATAGTGTTATAGTTACAATGGATTGATAGGTAATAATTAACAAGTTATAGTTAGGTGACCATAGGTACGAAAACTGATAATAGAATATACTTAGATGGATGATTAGATAGATAGATAGATAGATAGATAGAAGATAGATACATGATAAATAGAAAGATAGATAAAAAATACCTAGAAAAATAGTTAGATAATAAATTATATATGGTAATTACTTTAAAAAGTGATTTTCTTAAAGGAAAATTTCACTTGCATGCTTACAGTGGTTAGAAATCCTTTGCAAGGCAATCTGCAGCCTGGTGACATTGTGATCCTAGTTCTGCAGGTCTTTCTTATTCAAAAGCCTCAGAATCAGGGAAGGAGGGGGAATCTAAGACTGACCGTCAGAAAGTGTATGTTACTGTTATTGAAATTTCCAGATTTCCAAAGCTGCAGAACCTACAGTTCAGATGAAAATGGGGGGAGATGAACATAAACTCTAGAAGACAGTGTGCTTCAAAAATTTTGTGTGCATTTGTAGGTAACCCAGCTACTGTTTGACAAATCAAGGGACACATATGTTAAAATCTTCTGTAAATAGTCAGAAAGACCCAATGTGCTTTCTTGTGTCATTCGCAGTCATGTAAATGTGAGTGTGTGTGTGTGTGTGTGTGTGTGTGTGTGTATATCATACCATCACCAGTCTTCACATGCTATGATAAAATACATTTTCTTCTCTTAGAAAATAAGTTTGTACTACAAATATTATTTGAAATAATTTGAGTCTTGAAAAGATGTCTACACAATGCAGTTGCTTCCTACCAACCTGAAGACCGGCGTTCATATGCTGAATCCCACATTTTGAGAGGTGAAAACAAAATTGCATACAATGTGGTCCTACCTCTACATCTGTATATGGTTGCAATATTATGCATACACAGGCACATATAATAATAAGTAAATGAAAAATAAGACTTTACTTGGACATATTAGTCATTGTCTTCAAATTAGATATTTTTTAAATGAAAGAAAAACAATGCCTCTAAATACATCATGTAAAATTGAATGAATAACTAGTTGTCAAATAAATTTTAAATTGAATTAAGACAGGTAAACTTTCTTTATTCAACTTTTAACATATTTTCAATGAGAAAATGTTTGAGGAACACAAACATAAATAACGGAGAAAGATTATATATTTACCAAAATATATGTATTTAGGTAAACACATAAATATCATTAAAACAATCATCAATACTTTATTAATTATATATCTCTATAGGATATGTTGTGGCTTAAATAGTAAATTTACATTATCTGAATAGTTTAACAAATAAGATCATAGAAAAATAAATAATTTGGTTAATCATTCTTGGAAATTCTTTCTCTTTTCTTTTTCTTTGTATTTATCTCCTTATCCATTTGTTTACTCATTTGTTAGAAGTAAATATTTTCCCGGTTACATACTAAAAACAGCCTTTTATAAACCTATGATAAATGATAATATTCTGGAAACGCCCCAGGGAATCTGATCAATTTTTACTTCTATCTCATCTCTTTAATACCCATTTCATGATGCAGAAAATAATATTTTCTAATTCTAATGCTATTTATCATATGTAATATGAATAATATTATAGTTAGTTCAATTATAATACAATAAAATTATGACATTCTACATAGTCAAATTAAACAAAACATGCATTTCTTATGAGAAGTTACATTAAGGCACAAAAAGTTGGTAAATATTGGCATATTCTTATTATATACTGCATAAAATGCTGTAAAAACTGTATTTTTACAATGAATAGGAGCACATTTACTGAATATGAATTCAGATAAACATTGTTTATATATATTACAATGGTGAGGAACTATGAAGGGTAGAAGGGTGTTTATAACTCTGATAATTTTTTAAAACTGTAAAGAGAAATGTCAGAAAAGTTTAGGACATGAATGAGGCTTTATATATTTGAAAACTTCAAGGTATAATTTCAAAGGCAGAATTCTATCTAAATAAGTAAAAATTCACAAATCATTGGAGTCAATGTGTTTCAAATGAACTTTAGGAGACTTCTGGCTTCACATTCAGAACCACAATTGGTCCTTAGAATAATAAGCAGAAAGTCATGCACAAAGACTAACATGAGATTCTGCATAGGAAATTGTAGAGAGCTGCGATGTGCCAAGCCTTAAAGATGGCGCCGGTTTCCGCCTTCCACCAGCCCGACGGTGAGCGCTCTCAGTGGTAAACAAGTCCATATTTGGCAAAGACCGCTGATCTGGCTTGCTTCCGCATACATGGGCCTCTAAGATAGCACCACGTGGCTTTACTTGATTGGCTGTTCATATAGTATTTAGCCTGTGGGTTGGGTCTGCCCGGGCATTTCGGAAGACTGTTTTCAAGGGACCTGAGTAAACTGCTGGAGAAGAGCTTTTGCGAGTTGCGTCATCCTTGCTGGTCGAGGGGGACGCGACAAGTGGTGGCCCGTACGGGGACCCAAAAAAGACTCAGAACTCCTGCAGTCAGGGGCAGCGCTGGTAAGTTCCTGGGATAAATTAGGACAATAAAGTTTCACGGAGATAGCGAACACAAGGTAAAGTTTCGCGGAGATAGTGAACATACGGTAAAGTTTCGCGGAGATTGCGAACAAAAGGTAAAGTTTTGCGGGGAAGCTGCGAACCGACAGTAAATTTTTAATCATGGGATTGTCTGAGTCACATCCAATTTTTCTGGCTCTTCAGGAGCTACTTTTAGCTAGGAATTTGAAAATTAAGAAGTCTACCCTAGAGAGATTTTTGAATGAATGTGATTCCGTGGCTCCATGGATTGCGGTGTCCGGGAATCTTACGGTATCCTGCTGGGACAAATTAGGCAGGGACTTGGATTTTGCTTGGGAACAAGGTACTCTAAAGCATGGAGTAAGACCAATTTGGAAAATGGTGAGGAGTTGTTTAGAAGATCAGAGATGCTGTAACGCGATCAAGGAGGGAGAATCAGCCTTGCAACTGCTGCAAGGGGAAAGATCTGAGCAAGTAGACAGTGAAAAGGAAAGTAACAAAGGTGAAACATTTGAGCAGGCAGACAGTGAAAAGGGAGGCAAAAAGAAGGTTCCTCTCTATCCCGATCTTAGAGATTTTAGAGATTTTAGAGATTTTGAGGACTCAGAGGGCACGGATTCTGAAGGGGAGCTACACACTCTAATAGAAAAGTTGGAGAGGACTGTTATTAGAAAAAGGGAAAAGAAAAGGGTAAAAGAGAAAGACACGTTGGCGGCAGTCGGTGTAAGTGAAGCCGTTGCCGCAGCGCCTTCAGCCACATTGGCGGCGGTTGGTGTAAGTAAAGCCGTTGCTGCAGTGCCTTCAACTCCTCCTCCATATCCAGAAGCCATTCAGATAGATCAGCCTGTTCAGTCCCTGAAAGTAGGGAGATCTTTCTGCCCGGGGATGTGGACACAAGTAAGAACAGAATTACAGTTTGCCTATCCGGTATACCAAGACCCACAAGGGAACAGGTACGAGGAACCGCTTGATTTTAAGGTAGTTAAATCCCTTGCAGAGTCGGTTCGTACCTATGGTACTACCGCTTCTTTTACAATGGCTCAAGTGGAAGCATTAAGCAGACATTGTATGACTCTAAGTGATTGGAGTAGCCTGGTCCGCGCCTGCTTAAGTCCAGGGCAATACTTAGACTGGAAAGCTTTCTTGATTGAGTATGCCACTGAGCAAGCAGCCATTAATCAGAGAGAAGGAAATCCAGCCTGGGATAGAGATATGCTGCTTGGGCAGGGGAGATTTGCCAACCAGCAGATAGGATATCCTATTCAGGTTTATGAGCAAATAAACAAGATAGCTATCAAGGCTTGGAGATCTCTTCCTAATAAAGGGGAGGTGAGTGGGAACTTAACTAAGATTCTACAGGGCCCCATGGAGCCCTTTTCAGACTTTGTGGCACGAATGGTGGAAGCAGCAGGGAAGATTTTTGGTGACCCGGATGCTGCTATGCCACTAATAAAACAGTTGGTCTATGAGCAATGAACCAAAGAGTGTAGAGCTGCTATCACCCCTTACAAGAACAAAGGGCTAAGAGCCTGGATGAAAGTGTGTAGAGAACTTGGAGGGCCGTTAACTAATGCTGGTCTTGCTGCCGCAGTAATACAGTTGACCAGAAAAGGTGGAGGAAGTTTAGGAGTTTGTTTTAAGTGCGGCAAGATGGGACACTTTAAAAGACAGTGCCCCAGGGGAAGGAGTACAGAAAGTACAGGAAGTGTACAACGCCCCAGGCGGCCAGGGTTATGCCCAAAATGTAAAAAAGGGAACCATTGGGCTAATGAATGCTGTTCAGCGATAGACATCCATGGCCAGCCTTTAACTCAAGGTTATGGTGGCGCTCGTCCAAAAAGCAGACAGCGGGGCCCACGACCTCAGGGCCCACAAATATATGGGGCAGTAGAGAATCAGGACAAAGAACAGAATCAAGAGAGATGGCCAACCCTCCGCCATCCGAGAGACTGCGGAGAGCCACTGCAGGCTCAGCAGGATTGGACTTCTGCTCCACCACCAGACTCGTATTAACACCCCAAATGGGGGTCCAGTTAATTGAAACAGATTTTAAAGGACCCCTTGAACCAGGTACAGTTGGTTTGTTGTTAGGGAGGTCATCATCAGCCTTGAGAGGACTTATTGTCCATCCTGGAGTTATAGATCCAGATTATACAGGAGTGGTTAAGATCATGGTAGCCTCCCCCCCGTGGTATAATGGCTATCTCTCCTGGAGATAGAATTGCTCAGTTGATCATGTTGCCGAGCTTACATGATCACTATGCGGCAAGGGATCGAGAGAGAGGAAAAGATGATTTTGGGTCCACGGGCACAGATCTGACTTTTCTCTCCCTGGATTTAGACCAACGCCCTGTCTTGGAGTTAAAAGTTGATGGTAAAAAGATCCTGGGCCTTTTGGATACTGGGGCTGATAGGAGTATCATAGCAAAGAAAGACTGGCCTTCAGGTTGGCCCGTACAAGCCTCTTCTCAAACACTTCAAGGCCTGGGTTATGCTAAGACTCCAGATATGAGTGCAAGATTGTTAAAGTGGCAGGACCAAGAAAACCACTCAGGAGAAATGCAGCCATATGTACTTGAGCTCCCTATCTCCCTTTGGGGAAGAGACCTTTTAAAGGATATGGGATTTAAATTGAGTAATGACTATTCTGATTCAGCCCAACTTATGATGCAAGATATGGGATATGCTCCAGGCTTTGGAATAGGAAAATATTTGCAGGGGCGGAAAAGTCCCATATCTATGCAGCAAAGACAAAAGAGACAGGGCCTGGGTTTTTCCTAGGGGCCACTGAGGAGGGTATTCCCATAACTTGGAAGACGGAGGATCCAGTATGGGTTCCTCAGTGGCCACTTTCCTCTGTAAAATTGAATGCGGCCAAAGAGTTGGTGGATGAACAGATGTCTTTAAAGCATATAAAACCATCTGTATCTCCGTGGAATACACTTATCTTTGTCATTAAAAAGAAATCTGGAAAATGGAGATTGTTGCATGATCTGCGTGCCATAAATCAACAAATGCAAATCATGGGCCCAGTGCAACGCGGCTTGCCGCTTTTATCATCTTTGCCAGCCTCATGGCCCATTATAGTTATAGATATAAGAGATTGTTTTTTCTCCATCCCTTTGTGTGCCAAAGATAGTGAGAGGTTTGCATTTACTGTTCCATCCTGTAACCATGAGGAACCTGATCAGAGGTTTGAATGGGTAGTATTACCTCAGGGCATGGCAAACAGCCCCACTATGTGCCAACTGTATGTGGGGGAAGCCATTGCTCCCTTGAGAAAGAAGTTTCCAGATTTGAGATGTGTTCATTATATGGATGATATCTTACTGGCAGCTAAGAGTGAACAAACGTGAATGCTTGCAAAAACAGAAAGGGGGGAATAGGCCAAGGCCGTACCCCCAAGGAGAGAATGTCTTTAGCTTTATTTACTTTAAACTTTTTCAATTTGGATGCTCAAGGCCGCTCAGCAGCGGACAGACATCAGGATTCCCATGGTTCACCTAAAAGCATGGTGAAGTGGAAGGACATTCTGACAGGCTCTTGGCGGGGGCCTGACCCCGTGCTAACATGGGCGAGAGACTCTGTTTGTGTTTTTCCTCAGGATCAACAAGATCCAGTGTGGGTGCCTGAATGCCTTGTGAGGAAGATTCGTCATGAAGACCTTCCTAATGATCCTGGTGATAGTAGCAGTGAGTATGTCAGGAATGACCGAGCCGAGATGGGGGATCCTGTCGATATTCCCAAAGCCAATGCTGGTCAGACATGATGCAACTGTGTTTCCACGCTTATTTAGCAGTAATAGAAGCTTAGGCTTACCCTACCTTCCCTTTGATGATCAGAGAAGCCCTATAGAGGGTAATAGAAATGTCAGCTTGAAGGGTAGTCTGTGCTTTTTAATGAGCTTCAATAGGTCAGATGATACAAAATGCATTAAATTGTCTCAGCAGTCAGCAGATTTTTTACCACAACTGAGGTTTGGGGGTAGGAGTGATGGTTTGTTTTCAGGCAATGGTTCTCGCCTTGAAGGATGGTGGCCCACATGAGTCTCTGACCGGGACCCCCCCAGACAGCCACACTGGGCACCTTTTTGTACAGGATCCACAGGAGAGGAAGGACCTTTTCCCTGGATTGGATGTCAGGAGCGCAGAGCAGTTTGGGTTCAACAAGATTATTTTTCCTTTAGCCCCATGATTAGTAATATAGTGAATAAGTCTTGTACAGGAATGCTTGATGTATCTACTAGGGATCCTCAGCAGACTGCAACCAATCCTTTTGATTTGTGGCTTTTGTGTGGAGTAAATGGAAGTTGCATGGACTTGGGACCTGTCATTATGCTTGGGGGAGGAATTTATCAAAGAGGTAATTTTTCCCTAGGGTCCGCTACCAAATTGGATTTTTCTAGTGGTAGTGGCTCTGGTATTTGGAAATCTTTGTTTCATTCTTACCACAATAAGACCTTTTCAGCTTCGCCAGTATGTCTCTGGCCTCCTTTTCTGTGGATTGTAAGTAATGGGAGTGCATCCTTAGGTGAAGAAAAGTTAGTATGCACTCCGGGCACATGTTTTTATGCCCTATGCTGGAATGCCACAGCCTTTCCTGTGGCTGTGGTGACTAGAATGCCTCGATATGTACCAGTTCCTGTAGAGGCTCCTAATACCATGATGCTATTCAGGTTTAAAAGAGATTTTGGCATCACTGCAGCTATTGTTACTGCCATCACTATTGCTGTTGTGGGAGCTCCTGCCTCAGCTATTGCCTTGTCTAGTTCTATACAGACTGCCAATGCCCTGAATAACATCTCAGCCACTGTGGCACAGGCATTGGATACTCAGACCTCTATGAATTCTCATTTCAAAGGAGGCCTTATGATAGTTAATCAACGCATAGATTTAATACAAGAACAGATTGATTCTCTTTGGCAACTAGCACAGTTGGGGTGTGAGTGGAAAATGCAAGGTTTGTGTGTTACTTCCGTGCAGTATCAAAATTTTACAAAGGCTGCTAATCTGTCTAGACAATTGTCAAATTTCCTCTTACAGGATTGGTCGGCTGAGTTTGAAAATTTGATGAGAGAGCTGAGAGTGACAATCGTCCACATCAATTCCACTTGGGTGGATCTGAGCCTGGCTACTGGCTTGACTTCCTGGATACAGACGGCTATGGATCATCTTAAGAAATGGGCGGGCGTAGGCTCTTTGGCGATACTAATGATACTAGCCTCTCTGTTTTGCCTATGGTGCATCTACAAAATGAGAGCCACACAAAAGCGTAATGCAGCCATGATTATACAAGCCCTTGTCGCAATTGAGGCGGGCCAGTCCCCTCAGGCATGGCTCGCTGCTGTGAAGCCTTAAATCTTCACTGAGCATAGTCCCTGCCCACTGAGGTATTCGTTCCATGGATACTAGGGTCTGGCAAGTCAATGACTGAGTAGACGGGTAAGTCTCGGCCACCTAAGACAGGGCAGTCCCGAGTCGGGAGGCTGACCCAGAGACGGGTAAGAGTTTGAGCACCGCCCTCCTACAGCCTCAGGCCCACCGTGAGATCCCCAGATATGGGGATTACGTAGCCTTTCCAGGGACTTCTACCAACTTTAAAAAAAAAAAAAAAAAAAGGAGGAACCTTGTCGCGTCCCCCTCGACCAGCAAGGATGACGCAACTCGCAAAAGCTCTTCTCCAGCAGTTTATTCAGGTCCCTTGAAAACAGTCTTCCGAAATGCCCGGGCAGACCCAACCCACAGGCTAAATACTATATGAACAGCCAATCAAGTAAAGCCACATGGTGCTATCTTAGAGGCCCACGTATGCGGAAGCAAGCCAGATCAGCGGTCTTTGCCAAATATGGACTTGTTTACCACTGAGAGTGCTCACCGTCGGGCTGGTGGAAGGCGGAAACCGGCGCCATCTTTAAGGCGCGGCACATCGCAGCTCTCTAAAGGAAATAATACTGAACTGCATCAAAACAGCTATGAAGGTGATTGGAGCAAGCAGAGGAATTTGAAACCAGTCTTAGGAAAAATGGTAAAGGAATCCTAATGTATGGCTGAACAAGCCTTTGAATAGAAAGTCATATCTTTATCATTGAGGAAATGGGTATGTTTTTAATTTACTGGCAATATATGTCAAAGACAGGAAACTGACATGCCAGGATCTGGAAAATGGAGAAGTCCATTGATAGGGTGATGCTAAACATTCTAAATGTTAATAAATTGGTCCTGCTTACTGTCTGTTACTTACATTGTCTCTGATTGGTTAAATAAAATGCCGAGGCCTGAGATTGGGCAAAGACAGAGAAGGTGGGACTTCCTGAGATTAGAACGGGAAGCCTGTGCTTTACACAGAGGATTAATTCATTCCAGCCAGGATCAGGAAGGAGGAGGACACACAATATGGGTTAGAGAAAAGAACCTCATTCCACATGGCCAGAAACATCATCATAGCATGGAAAATAGCAGTCCAAGGGGACGTATGTATATATGGGGTCATATTTGGGTAATAGAAATAAGAGTTAGCTTAGATGGGCCAAGATTGCTCAGTTCAGGCCAAGACTTGTTAAAATCTACATGGTGTCTGTGTGTCCTCATTTATGATGGCTGGTTAAGAATTAACAGCCACTGACCAATTAAATTATTGATAATATAAACACTAGCAAATAGCTTAACTAGCCATTTTTTCCAGTCCGTACTTCTTAATTCCCTGTGTCAAATCCATGTGGAAAGTCGTGTGAAGCAGAATCAGTAAGTTTGCTGTGACCCAATTCAAAATATGACAATCAAAACGTCTGAGCATGAATATTATAAATGGTTCTAAAGGCACAGTTATAAATCTACAAATAAAAGGTTCAGTTTTCAAGCCATACTTCAACATGGCTTAAGAGAGGCTCACTCTTTCATATTAACATATGCCAGGATAGGTGGGCCTTGTGTGGATGCTGTCTCTACTTCATTTCTTGAACTCAGAGTGCAAATATTACAGACACACTCTACGAAGCCCAATTTTCTTGAGATGTGTTCTCTCACTTCTACCAAAATACTATCCATGCCAAATCATTTTTCTCAACCCAGGATTTGGTTTTATTACTGTATACTATTCACTTATTTCTCTAGGTACCATACAATGCAATGAGAACGACATGACAGTTGCATCAGAAGGAAAATATTCTAAAACAGAAAATAAACATAATGAATGTAAAATGAGAAACAGTTTTATTGTAATTTAAGAAAGAGCATTAAGGGTATACTAACTCAGATCATTATTCTACAAGAAGGAAATTGAAACATGTCAATAGTGTCTGACCTACTTAATGGGGAAAATGAATGTTGGACAGCAAAATGGATTGGGTATTTTCCTTTATGATAAAAATTCTGTGTTTTCATGATGCTTTCTTCACTTTTTTGTTTCATCTCTGTAATTTACTGTTTTCTAAAGAGGTTAAGAATATTTTATTTACTTTTCTCTATTATAGATAAAGGTAAATTAGGTGTAGTCTTAAACTGTCATTTTTCCCGTAGGAATAAATAATTAGTGGTACTACAGAAAATAACTAGTTAATTTTATTTATTTTTTAAAATAATTATTTTTATTTTATGTGTTGTAGGCTTTTTTTTTTTTCTGGATATATGTCTGTGTAAGACATGCATGCAGTTCCTGCTGGGGCTAGACGATGGCAACAGATCCTCTAGAACTGAAACTATAGATGGCTCTGAGCCACAATGTTGGTGCTGAGAAATGAACCCTGATCCTATGAAAGCAGATCAAGTGCTCTTAAATACTGAACCAAGTCTCCAGACTCAAACTAGGTAGACTGAAATCATTTAATGTAATTTCCATTAAAATGAATCATGACTAAAAAAAATCATCACAAAAATTGTTAAGAAAGATGTGTTATAGTATGTTTAATGTGAACATGGTATACTTCCACAAATAATCTGCAAATATTATCATTCTGTTTGAAAACAATAATAATGATAATAATAATATTAACAATAGCCTTAAAGGAAGTTTCATACTTCACAGGCCCTTGTTCATGTTAGTACAACATACTAACATAGTTAAAGTACAATTTTAAATCTACTATAAAATGAAAAGTTTTTGAAGTGACAAATGTATGTAACAGGGAGCATCAAAATATCCTTAGGCCTAAAGTGAAACTGCAACCTTGTTAGTAATGATATATATTAATAACTATAAATTGCTATATTAGGCCAACAGCAGCCACCAGTTGCAGAGGAAGCCGGCAAGCCTAGCTTGTCTAGGCTGGAGGCCTGTAGTAGGTAGCCTGTAGATATGCCTTAGCGGGAGGCCTGTGATGGAAGGCCTGCAGACTTTGTGATCCTGCAGGACTGGCAGGACTGACCTGCCTTAGCTAGAGGCCTGAAACCCACAGGGGCCTTTTTCCCAATAATTAAATACACCAAGACCTTTTAATGTTTCAATGCTTAGGCCTTAGCTGGGGAGATTCTCAACAGGAACCTGACCACTCCACTTAATCCCAACCAGCCATGTGGCTTGCTGTACCTTCAGAGATCACACCAAGACACAAGACATGCTGCTGCCAGGAAGAGAGCTTCCTCTCTGTAAAACCCAGAGTTCTTTTCTTTGTTCCAGGAAGTCCCACTTTCCTATACTATTTCTGCCCAGCTAATTGGCCATGAGCAACCTTTATCAACTAATCAGAGATTGCCTCAGAAATGGCAGTACCCAAATCTCTGAGCACTGAAATCAGCCTCTGAGAACCAACTTATAAGACCTTCCTTCAACACTAAAATGTCATCTTAGGCTCATTATGGAAAATGCACATATTTAGACATGTTCAATAAAAAAATCAAAGGACAGTACCACTCATCTCATTTATTTAGAAACTCAAACAAGAAGCACTGATGTCCTGCATAATTGGTTTGACTAATGAGCAGAAAATCAGGAAGGAAATAGCATTTGTCACTGTTTTGATTCTTTATGCCACACATACTGTGTCTCCTTCAGTGCCATGAGGCACTTTAGGAGAATTGAATGTCATAGACACAATTATATATAACTTTATTAGGTCTAAGTAACTCCTGAGTGATCATTGCCACCTTAACCTGCATGAAAATATCTATTTAGGTATATTTTGTTCCATAAAAATAATATGTATATACGTATGTATATATGTATGTATGTATGTATATATATATACATATATATATATATAGAGAGAGAGAGAGAAAACTAGACATTTTTTTCTGAAACATTTTCAGCTTTAAGGTTTGATTACATTATGAGCCTATTTAAGCCAGGATGATACTATAGTAAGAAAAAAAATATAGAATCTTCCAATATAATTTGTCTTGATTTTGAGGTTTAACATTCTATTGCAGTCATTTAGAAGTCAGTAGTTTATTTACAAATTTACAAATAAATTGTACATTAATCAATTCTCTAGACTACTAATTGTGGAATTCAACTTTTATACCTATACTTTTCTTGCAATTAGAGTTGTATTACTGTTATTAGATGTCTTTTCAAAAAGCTACAATCAATTATCTGCTTTCCATTTGCTAGACATTTCAAAATATATAACATTTTAGTGCAACGGAGCTTAATTTTGAAAAATAATTAATAACTACTTATTTACCCTAGAGAAGTTATGTAACCTTTCAAGGGATGGGCCTTGTTGTCACAATAAATAACCCTCAGGGGGCTTTAAGAGTTCATCACCTCTACCTACTTTCAGTTTATGTTCCTCTCTCTGTCTCATGAAATATGATCCTTTAACCTTCTGTTCCTACTAATATACCTCAGTGACATGATGGCCATCTAGTTTTCTGCAGTCATAATCTAAAGTAGATTTTCCTTAGTTTTCTTAAGGTCAAGGTATTTATCTCAGCAGTGAAGTTTGAACAGTACAGACACATTTGTCTTATTAGCTACCAATTTCCTTTACTATATATAGCATACAGCACTCTACTTGTAAATCTTAGATGTGCACAAATCTTGTTATCTAAATAGCTTATTTGCTTACATTCCTTGCAACTACAGTCAGATAAGTTATTGTTGGTCAAAAGTAAACAATGTATCACAAACAACTGTCAGTCAATTTGCTTAGTGCTATTCTTGTTTTAGTATCTGTAATCTTCCATAATGTTGAACATTTCAACCCTATAGTAAACGAAACATTAGTTATAGACCCTTAATAACCTGATGAATATGCATCATGTCATAATTTGTTATGTGTAAAAAATATGTCTGTAGAAAAAAGTAGCTAATTAAATTGTTTACCCAGTTTATATTATATTTAATTGATTCAGCAATGCAAATACTTAACCCGCCATTATAAACGAATACACACAGACACAGGGTGAATCTTAACAAGCCTAGGCCTGGGTTGTGCAATCCTAGCCCATCTAAGCTAGTTCATAATTCTATCAATCAAATATATCCTATATATACATAGGTCCCTTTGGACTATTATCCTCCACACTAAGCCAATGTTCCAGGACACGTGGAAGGTTCTTTTTTAATCTATCCCTTGACATGTCTTTCTTGTTTACTCCTGGCTTCTCTCCAGCCTTCCTTTTCCCCAGATGCTCTCTCTCTCTCTCTCTCTCTCTCTCTCTCTCTCTCTCTCTCTCTCTCTCTCAAGGTACCTAGTCCCACCTATCTCTGTCTTTGCCCAATCTCCAGGCCTCAGCATTTATTTAACCAATCAGAGTCAATTAAGTAACAGACAGCAAACAGGACCAATTAATATTTAGAATGTTTAACACCACCCCATCATATGTCTTATTGAGCAATAAGTATTTTTATATTTTCTATTATATTCATTTTTTAAATTTAATATATATGAGTATGTATGCCTATGTGAGTATATGTGGACCAGTTGGGTTGTGTGCAGGTACTTGCAGAGATGAAAAGGCATTGAATCCTCTGGAAATTGAGTGACTGTAGGTTGTGAGATACCACATAGGTACTGAAAATTGTTTCAAGGTCTTCTTTAAGAGCTACAGGTGTTGTTAACAATTGAACTATATCTATAGGCCCCATTTTGAGAATATAAGACTCTTATATTATCTGAACATTTTGAGATCTATGTAAGGGACACCTTGTATTTCAATAGAAATAGGGAAATAATGAACACTTGAAATGTCCTTGAAGGTTCTCAGAGAAATGTGAATAGATCATATAGAATAGTGAGTGGTGTTATTGTCACAATGCTTTGGCCTTAAAGATTTTTAATGTCCCTCATAATGCTGAGAAGTATGCAGATGAACGCTTTGTTTTACTTAGAATTCCTTTAGTGATGAATCAGTTTATAAATTGGTTCTTATTTGCAGAATAAGGTAGCTTGGGGTATTGTTTCATAAATTCACTAACTTTAAGCTTTATTTTTTAAATTTTAGTATTTTAGTATACTACTTTTCTTAGTTTGGGCTTTGTTTCTGTGAACAGCCACGATGACCACAGCAACTCATATAAAGAAAAATATTTATTTGGGTCTGACTTACAGTTTCAGAGTTTTATTCCATTATCATCATGGTTGAAGGCACGACAGCGTCCAGGAAGACATGGTGCTGGAGAAGGAACTGAAAGTTCTCCATCTTTATCTGCAGGAAACCAGAAAGAGATTGTGTGCCACACTGGGTATAGCATAGACTTCAAAGTTTAATCCCATGGTGACACATTTCCTTCCACAAGACCATACATTCTCCAATGAGGCCATACCTCCTGATAGTGCCACTCCCCCTGGATCAAGATTTAAAATACAGGTGTGTATGGGGCCATACCTATTCAAACCACTACAGTACTAAAATTTTTCAAATAAGTAGAAAATATACATTGAAAACACAGCACGTATGGACCATGCTTTATAAAACAAAGTAGAGTTTCAAGAAGTGGTAAACTGAAATAATACACAATAAAAGATGAAAATAATATGCCAATAACATCTTACATATTGTTGGGAGACAAGACAAATATCTCTAAAATCAGTAAAAAGACAAGGACATTCCCTCATTGCTATAACTAAACATCGTAGTGTGAATCCTAGATAATGCAAGAGAATAAAAAGGAAGACAAAATGATAAAACAGATTAGGAAAAAGTAAATAAAATTATGTATATATATAAATGTCAGATTTCTATATTTGTCAAACAGAGCATTGTAAATATGTACAAATATAAATGAAGAAAAATAAATGTAAGTGTGTATTTCACATAATTTTCTTATACATGAATAACAGTTTATATAACAAAGCACTTTCTTTTCTATGACCACAAAACTAAAGAAACACTTGGTGTCTATCTAACAAACTAATAAAAAGAAATCCACATAATCCACAAGGAAAAATCAACAATGTGAATAAATGCAGAGGTGGCCCATTTGCCTAGTTAGGGAGACACATTAGACCTATGTTGTTATATTTTCTCATTTTCCTGTTGTAGTTAACCTAAATGCCAAATCAAGCAACTTTTTGAAGATATCTAGGAACTGTTAATATAAATGTTGTCAATATAAAAGTGACAGCACGGTATGAAAGAAAAATAAATTTTAAAAATTACTACCTGATTTCTAGAATTACTATGAAACTATTTTTTTTTTTTTTTTGGTTTTTTCGAGACAGGGTTTCTCTGTGTAGCTCTGGCTGTCCTGGACTCGCTTTGTAGACCAGGCTGGCCTCGAACTCACAGAGATCCTCCTGCCTCTGCCTCCCGAGTGCTGGGATTAAAGGCGTGCGCCAGCACCGCCCGGCTCTATGAAACTATTTTAAAAACAAACTGGTTTGAAAGAAGGCACGGTGAGATATGGGAATGAGGTATAATGGGTAAGAAGAAGATCCAAACATTCATCATTGTCTAATCTTTGACAAAAGCATAGAGTGACTGAAATGATAAAGGGTTACTTTTACAATTAATATTTCTGTTATAAGCAAACAGATATCACGAAGTAAAGAGCAAATTAAAGTGCGGAGCTATACATTTCATTAAATTTGGAACCCAAAGTGGATCACTGAAAGGACTGCCCATGACACTCAAAGACCAAGTTTTTAGCACAGAGGATATTTATATGTCCCAGAGGGACAAAAGCCTGGGAATGACACAAAGACAAGAGCTAGAGGAAAAGAGATAATGGAAATGGAACACTGAAGAGGGAGAATGAATATTTTGCCGAGAATGGTAAAGGACGGCTTCTGGATAAATAGTAGACAGACATCGCCCACTGGAAAATGTCATTTTAGAACAGAAAGGGTAGACTTCAATACTTTGAAAGTCGGACCTTGGTAGTTAGCCCCAGGAGAAGTAGCCAAGTAAGGGCATGGACCTCTGTGACTACCTTTAAGAACCATTTTTTTGGACTGAAAGGGAGAGCTGTTGGGGGGAAAAAAGAAATACCTTAAACTAAAAAAAAAAGTGTATAGGGGGTTTGAGGGGGAAGAGGGTGGAAGGGTGGGACTGGAGGGGGGAGTAGGGAGGGGATTGTGATTGAGATGTAACTTGAAGAAATAAAAAATAAATTAATAAAAAAAATGAAAGATGAAAAAAAACTAAAAAAAAAAAAGAATGTAATCTAACACTTTAGGTAGGTAGAGGGAATGTGGTAGAAAGGCAAAAGTAAAATCTGTTGGGGACATGTTTGCCATGCTCAGGCCTGTGTTTGAGATAATTGGGCCAGGGCTGGAGAGATGGCTCAGCCGTTAAAGGCTAGGCTCACAACCAAAAATATAAGAGATAATTGGGCCAGCTAGAGCCCTTCAATTACTTTTCCAGAAGTAAAGTGCTAATCTGTAAAATTTGTACTATAATGTAATTTGGAGACAATAGCTTTCTTTTTCTTTCTAATTACTTAATGATACAAAACTGAAATCACAAACCGTGAAGTAAGAAATTGATATGAAAAGTGTTTTGCACTGTATTTATTGTGATAAGAAAAAGAGCCTTTTATTGGACTAAAAGGGGGAGATGTTTGGGGGAACATACACTTAATTTTTTTTAAAAAATGAGGGAATTCTTTGAAATTGAGAAGTTCTACAAGTTAGAGATGCTGTAAAGAAAATGGAAAGCTGAGCAGCAGATGGAGAAATCGTTACAGAATTTGAGACTAGCAAAGGATATAGAAACTAAAATACACAAAAAATCTCTTAAATCCAAACAATGCCAGGAAAAGCACAAGTGAAGTTGAGCAAGCATTCTGAGCAGACGCCCTGCCAAAGACAATGTACAGATGGTAAGTAACCACGGGGTTGGGGGAGTACCTTTGTCAATCAGAAACTGCAAATGAAAGCAATTTGCTAACAACCATAGTTGGTTTGTGAGCTTACAAATTCAAAATACTGGCATTATAAAACATTGTACAGGATATTTAGCAAAGAGAACTCACATTTGTTGATAATAGCAAAGCAATATAGCGTAACAGGCAGTTTATTAAGCTCTTACAGAGTTCGTAAAAAACATTTGTACAGTGATCAGAGTACTTAGATATTTGTCAAATGTACTGACATATTTATGTCCCCATAGAAATAAACACTCAAATAACTATAGTGATTTTACTCATTTGAAAATTTTAGAAAAAAAAATTGTGTATTTTTCAATAAGTGAATGGATGAAACAACAATAGTTGATTAGATCCATTCTCTGGGAAATTAATCACTGGTATAAAGGAAATAATTATCAGTCCTTCACAAAGAAGTACAGGCAACTAAAGAATGCTGAGACTGGAAGAAGAGCACAGCAATTGGTTATTCAGTATAAAATTTTCAGCCCCAAAATATATCTACAAGCAACATTATTCTGACCAGAAGACCATATTTAGTAATATATTTACTTATTTTTACACTTGATTATTTTAAGAGGAAGTTATGTGTTTATTGATAGTAAAGGTAAAATTGTTTTATGAAAATGAAATTAAAATATAAAGCAAGTAATGAAACATAACATTCAAAATAATTTTAAATTTATACTTTCATGTATTTAATAATTTTCCTTTTTGCCTATACTTTAAAAGTGACAAGACAGTTTCATTTTTAAACTACTTTACAATTTTGTTTTCATTTTCCTTCACATTTTTATCTTCAATTATTTTTCTATTTCTTCCCCTTAATTTTAATAAAGTATCATATTGATTGAAGAAAATTAAGTTTTCTAATATTTAGAAAATATATAGAATCTTTTAATAAAATTATAAAAAATTTAACTCAAAATAATTACAGGTGAATGCCAAGCAAAGCATTGAAAGATAAAAATTAAAGTGCTAGATGTAATACTTTGATCTTGATCTAAGAAATTTTGTAGGACAGAGCATTTGATAACCAAAAAAATATATATAAAATAATAAAATAAAAAAACCCAGCCAAATGAACATAAAACCGTTTTCTAATTTTTAAAGAGGTATGCATATGTAAGAGGTCAACCACCCTTACTCCCATCCACAGGCGAGGTGTCTCTGTGCACCATTGCTCTCAGCCATTCCCCTGCTTCTGGTAGAGTGTATTTGGCTATTATATTCTATAATTCTTTCTTCATAGCCTTCAGAGTCGCACTTCCTCCTGGCTTCTTTGCATTCTTGCTGGAATATTTTAAGGTTTCTATGTGTGTTAGGTACAGAAAAACCCTCTTCTTTACTGTGGGCTGCTACATCACTGAATACTTCTCTTGAGTATATGATAGGAAATAGGTCAGCAGAAGCACCTAATAATTGTGGCAGGCCACATGAATATATGGCCTGCCTAGGCAGTTTAAGTGAAATTAAAGGTAGTATAAAAACCATATATATATGGTGGATACAGAGTTCTTCCCAGTAATAGTCATCACTGCTGGCCACTCCTGCTTTATACTGAACTTCCAGTCTAAGGTGTGGGATAGGCTCTGACTGGTCTTTTTTTTTTTTTTTTGGGTGTATTTTGTTTGTTTCTTTTGACACAATCTCACTAAAGAGCCACAATGATCTTTAACACCCTAAACTAGCTCAGGCTTTCATGACTTTAGTATGTAGCTTCAACATATAGTTTCTAGCTCCTGCGTTCCCACTCTCAGGATTGTAGTAATAACCCACAATGCCCAAAGCTCCTTTTATACTTGGTTGTAAACTCTACATGTAAGAAGCCATGAAGTTTTTGTTTTTGGTATCCTCAAAACAATATCTGACATGATTTAGTATATAACCCTTTTGTGAAAGACAATATACTTTTAGTTTTTTTTTTTTGTTTGTTTGTTTTCCAGTAATAAGTAGGGTTCATCCTCGGCCTAAACTCTTAACGATTGATCTAAGTTGTAAATACATACAGAATTTCATAGAAGTTAATGTTAGAATGTCAATATTGTTACCAGCATGTGAATTTTTATGTAAATTTTCTCATGATGAAAGGGTTTTATATAATGCTTCATATTTTAGCTAAGAATACAGAACAAGAATTGGAGACCCGAAGTCTACTTTGTGAACTGGACCAGAAGGAGAGCTGATCTACCCTTTTTTCAGAGCAATGAAATGATGAAAATGCAACCTGGAAAAATTGAAAGCCAGGGAATGAGGACTGAGACTATACCTTTACTGCTTTAACAAAAAGGAAAGTAAATAAACTATTGTTTTATTTCAAAACCCCATGATCATTGTAATGGACATTATATCAGTATTATTTTTAACAAAACCTCAGTTGTTCAATTTTACCAATACTCAGAAACCAAATGCTGTGCTGAAACCTGCTAACTCAGGGAGACAGAGAAAGCACCCAGCTGACCTTCCTCTTCAGTCAATGTCCCAGAAGGAAAAGGCAATTCTTCTCCATACTGTCTTTTTTTTAATTAAATATTTTTTTTTTCTACAAGTTACATCTCAGTCACAAACCCTTCCCTATTCCCCCTTTCTATCCCACCCTTTCACCCTCTTCCCCCCAACAGCTTCCCTTCCAGTCCAACAAATGGTTCCTTCTCTAATAACAGTAAATACTATACAAAACAACAGAAATAAATATGCCACATTTATGAGAGTTAAATGGCCCAGTATACCTTCCCAATGTCCAGTTCATACATATTTGGCCCCTGACTTTAACATTCTACCATCTAACCATCTCCATGAATTTAAAGTTCTATAACTGACTTAGCTTTCATACTAACTTGCATCACTATTATAACCATCTTCTTAGATCTAGAACGCCCTCTTGATTCCTAAACAACTCAAAATTTAACTATGAGACTCTAGCTGTCTATACTTCAACCACCTCAGAGACCTGAGAGGGATAAATATATCTCATTATATAGGAAGTGCAGGGCCTGCAGCTTTCAATACTAAGAAATGAAAAACCAGTGACTGCCTGGACAGTTCCCCTTTTCTCTCCACACATTCCAGCATCAGTCTTCATCCTTTTGGTCCTGTTTCTCTGACAGATATTGATTGTAGAGCAGGAATTATGAAGGACTTACCTAACCTGTCTTGGCAGAGCTAGGCTGTTGACTTCCCTGCTACCAAGTTTTGTCCTTTTTGGACAGCAGTCTGTCTGCAGTTGAAGCAAGGAGTTTTTTCATGCCAAGAGATAGGCTTGCCACTAATTCAACCATCTCACACTGGAGATTCTTCGATGCTTATTTTCTACTTGGAGTAGAATAGGGGGTGCTGTCAGGAGCTGATATGTCTCGATATCAAAAAAAAATCTTAATTTAAGATAACATCTTTGAATGCCATATTCTGCAGATCTCTTGGGGTTTTTGAAGATGCCCTATCATCTCTTGTATTTAGATAAGCAAATGTTGCTTGTTTCTTAACAACTTGATTACTGAGTAGTTTAGAGAACATCTGTGATAGACTGTCATAGTAGCTAACAAAGTGACATGTTTGCATGATTAGGAGTTTGTTTTTCTTAACTATCCTAAACTGTTTTAGACGGTTGGTATCAAGAGGCCAGAGATTCACATTTTATTTTTAAGTATCTCTAGGTATGATACCATTAGGAAGCATTACCTTTAATTTTGTATCAATATACAAAGATCTATTCACTTGTGGCTAAATATACTCTTAATTTTGTATCAATATACAAAGACCAATGCCTATGTAGCCCAATACAATCTTAATATTACATCCATATACAAGGGTCAATACCATTGTGGCCAACTATAATCTTAATTTTGTATCAATATACAAAGATTAATACCAATGTAGTCCAATACGATCTTATTTTTGCACAATAAACAATGGTCAATACCACTTTAGCCAAATATACTACTAATTTTGCATCAATATACAAAGGTATAAGGGCATATTCAATAATCTGTCCCTTCTTCTTGGTCCTTCCTGTGCTATGTCTATGTCTCATTTTTCTCAAGTCCATGCACTCCTACATAGGAGAGAAAGAAGGATACAGAAAAGGAAAAGTAGGAAGTCCCTGGGTCTAACCTCCAAAACCCATTAAACAGGACCATTTAACAGCTTGTAATCTCTTCCCCTAAATAACAGAGTATTCAGTTATCCTTCAAATAACCAAAAAAGGGGGGCGGAGAAACACCCTCCCCACCCTCTGGGCATGGGACTTCGCTCTCTTAAAATGACTTCCTACTGATTTGGGTCGTAGTAAACCTGTTTGGGGCCCGAACCAAAATTGAAAAATTGTTAAAAATGTTAGTACAATCCTTTTATGTTCAGTCCTTCTGTTCTCAGCTGTTTAGATGTCCTAAGGAGTTTGTAGGCCGAAGCTGATCTTGCAGGCTTTACTGAGGTTCTGGCTGGGGCATGTGTAGAGCTGAACGGTCTCAAACTGAATATTCCTCCTTTCTACTTCCTGTGCATTCCTCTATCTGTTCTCCTGACTTCCTCTTCCTGGCTACTTGATTTTCTTAGTAACTACATATTCACTTCCTGTCAGCAGGTTGCTTGTTTTGCCTCTTGACCTGTGGTTGAATTTATTTAATCCTGTTTACAATATTCAAGTGGAAATCTCTTGTATTAAAGGGGTGGGCAAGGACTGAGCCACACCACAACCCCAGAAAGAGTTTTTCCAGTGAATAACACAATATCAGGCTTCACAGTGTCATCAAATAACCTGCAACACACAGGTAAGGTGTAAGGTGCTGTTTGCAGTTCCCTGAGAACCCAACTTTTGAAAGAGGGTTGTGTCATACACTTTAAATCCAAGCAGGCTTATGACAAGTGTCCCCTGAAACTGTTGCCCTTGATAAACTGGCAAATATCTCTGTAGTGGGAGAGGGCAAACAGCATGCATCTAAAGGTACTAAAACCTGTGTGTCCCTGAAAACAGCTAGAAATGTAGAATGTTCCTAAGAAACATTACTACTGTGTGTCCCATGATAAGCAGCTACCTCAGGGGAAGTAGAAAAACAGATCCTCATCCATGCATAGGACACAGGACCCTCTCAACCGAAAAACTCTAGTCATGTCTGCAAGATGTTCTAAATATTGAATTTGATGATATTTTCTATGATGTTAGTATATGCATGCACACACATGTTTGTATATATATATATATGTTCTGTTTGCTATTTCTTCTCATTTTACTTGCCATAAATTTAGAAAATACAGTCAAAGCAGAAATTATAACTATTATAGATCATTCCTTGTACTATACAGAACAACTATCCATAACTATTTCCAAAGATGAGGATTCTAAGTTACATTCTATGTAGCGATCACACATTGGGCAATGTTCTCTTATAAATATCATTCTTGTGCAATGCATATTCCATGTTAATTAGGGTGCTTTCTAGCATATGAAAAGAAAAATATCATAATACAAAATTTTATCCTAAGTAGTTTAAATAAAAGCATTTTCCTGAATGAGCATTTAATTTAATTAAAAATTCTATCTAGAAAACTAAATTTGCACAGTTATTGAATTTAAGTTTCTAAAAATGTATCTGGTCTACTACCACAGTCCTGTCAACTAAGCTGCTTAGGAGTAGGAGGCAGAAAGATTACAAGCAGAGATCTGCCTGGATTATTAAATGGACTCAAGGCATGTGTGATAAGGCTTATCTTGGGGACATGAAACATATACTTCCACTCACCACAGATAGATATTCCAGGATAGAAACAAGTACAGAAACCAGCAATGTCCAACCTGAAGAGCCATTGAGTTTTATGGATTACTTACAGAAATTTGGGTGAGAGGTAACTTACAAGAAGCAGAAATGACTCAAAGACAGCTGCTTCACCAAAGTCCACCCAACATGAATGACAGCTCACAAAGTTGGGAACCCGGAGCACACTGCAAAGCCTGAAAGCAACTCAACAGGTTGGAGAGTGTCCTTTCCAAGTGACTCAGAATGTCTGAACTTGTTCCAGCTTCTTGGCTCTTTCTGCATTTTCAGGTAACTAGTCTGGTTTTAGACACTTTGCAGCTTTTCTTGTCTGAGAGTGACTTCTAATGGTTATCACTGTTTATGTAGTCTTGAGGAAGGAATGCCAAGGGAATTGGATCCATTTCAGGACCTTTTTTTTTTTTTTTTTCAGTGATTTCCTTTTGTCTTAAGAAGCTTCTGTGCAGGACAGAATGTTTCTGTCTTGGAGGAAACAGCTATGCACAAGAAGGACAGCCTGGGTAAGAAAGTAAACATTAGTCTCCAGTCTCAAAAAGTAAAATAGGAGATGGAGGTTTAACCTCAGTGACAAGCACCATGTAGCATTGACCAGGATCCAGGTTCAATATACAGTAATAAAAACCAAAATTCTAAATTTTAAGCAAAATATACATTTTTCTACAATTAACAGGTTCAATTTATTTTATGTGTTGGAAATGAATTTCATAGGAAAAAAAAAGTTCCAGCACTGTAATTTCATATGTTATCACTCGTTTTTTTGTTTTATTATTCTTTTTAAGTTCTTTGCATAAAACATATTTAAATCATATTCTTCCTTTTCTTCACCACATCCAGGTCCTCCCACCTTTCTACCCACCCAGGTTCTGGTCCTTTCTCTCCCTAAAACAGCAACAAGACTAAAAAATAAAAATAAAATAAACCCCAAGGACCCAAAATACCTAATCAATCAGAACAGAACAGAAACAAAACTATGGAGTCTTTTAAGTGCTTGTCAAATACTGCCAAGTATGGGCTCAGTGCTGGAGTGTTGTATCCAATGTTGATGTATCCAGTGTTGCACCATTGAAGGAAATATGGTTTTCCTCATCCTAGGAAGTAGGGGTTGGGATTTTTTTCCCTGTTCTAAGATTTTATCTGGTTTGAACTTATGTATGATTGCTGCATGCTGACAGTGTTAGTGAGTCCATGATATTTTCAATCCTTTTGTGTAGTGAAGATGCTATATTCATGGAGTCATTCACCTCCTTTGAATCTTATAATCTTTTCCCCTCTTTTTTCCCGTAGTTCCCTGAGCCTTTATAGGCAGGATTTGATTCAGACACAATATTTAGGGTTGACTACTCCAAAATCTCTCATTTTCTGCCTAATATCTAGCTGTGAATCTCTGTGATAAACACATTCTATTACAAGAAGAGTTTCTGGTGGGGCTTTGGGAAATATCAGCATGTCGTTAGGACTACTTTTACGCTTATGCTCAATTAGAAAGATAATAATAGTAGATTTTCCTTTAGATGTCAATAATCTATAGAACGAAAACTGAAAAGAGAAGAAAAAAGTCTGATTGCTCAGATTACAATGTGACATTACACCAACAGTTTATTTTGCAAGCCAGCCAGTGTTGTAGTTTACATTCTTACTTGTGTGATATTGGTTTTTAATTTTCACCAATCATGGCATGACTAGTACCTTCCAGTACCTGAATGCTAATCAATAGGAGTGAAATTTATCATTGGGCACCTGATCAATTTCTCTGTGTGATATAACTTATATGAGTGGTGCCTTCAGAAATAGCACCTTAGGGTCCTCTGATAGTATGTTTTAGCAATCAATAACTTTCACTGTAGCTTATGGGGTTTGGTTGACAGAAATTTATGGGATCCTTTTGGCCAATGACTCATTAAAATGTAAGTCATTCTGGGAACTGGAGTTTCATTTGGTGGCAAATAATGTATAGCTCGACATTGTCTCTCCTATTATATGAGGACTCCGTTTAAATTTTTTCATATATGTAAATATTTTAGTATGTTTTGCAGTAATATGTTTCCATATAACTGTTCAAAAATCCTATTGTTAGTTGTTTGTGCCTTGGCATAATACTTCCTTTATCTGCTGTTCCATCCAGCTCCCTATTTATACATTCTATATTCCATTTCCCTCAATAGGTACCTAATCTCTCTAGTTATTCCAACTGTCATACAAATATCTAAAGCTTAAAAATGAACATCATATAAGAGAAAACATGCAATGTTTGCATTTCTAGAATAGGTTATGTCACTATTAGTAATTGGTTATAGCATCACCTAATTACCTGAAAACTTTATAATTCTATTTTTCTTAACATTTGGATAGTGATCAATTGTGCAATATTTTAACATTTTCTAACCATTAATCTGTTTGGACACCTGGACTGTTTCATTTTCTGTATATCATGAAAAAGAAGCATGGAAGACATACTAACCCTGTCATAAGATATGCTGTCTTCTGTATACCTATGAGTGGTAGAGTTGGATCTTCAGGTAGATAAATTTTAGGCTACATGAGGAATCTCCACATGGAGTCCCATAGTGACTGTGTCATGTGGTACTCAGACTAGAAGCAAATAAGTGTTCTTCTTTATCCATACCCTATCCAACATTTATTATCATTACTTTTATTAATTCTAGCCCTTCAGATTGGAATAAAATGAAATTTTAAAGAAATATTAATTTGCATTTCTCTTATCTCTAAGGATGTTGAAATTTTACTAAGTGTTTAATCTTTAGAGAACTGTTTAGTTCTATCCCCCATTTTTAATTAATTGGGTTATTTGTAATCTTGATACTTAGTTTCTTTTAAGTTCTTTGTATTTCTTAGAAACTAAACCTCTATCAGATTTATAATTGGTAAAGATTTGCAGCCATTCTGAGGGCTACTCCTTTGCTGAAATGATGGTATTCAGAGGTGTTTTAGCTTCATGAGGTCCCATTTATTATTTATTGGTTTTGGTCCCTGTGCTGTTGGTGTCCTTTTCATAAATTCTTTCCTGTGCCAAGGAATTCAGGTGAATTCCCTTTTTTTTTTTTTTTGTCAGACTTGGAATATGTCATCCTATGTTGAAGTCCTTGATCCACTTGAAGTTAAGTTTTATGCTGAGTGATAGAGAGTGATCAATTTTCATTCTCTTGTAGGCAGCTGTTCAGTTCATACAACACCAATTGTTGCAAAAAAATTTTTCTACTGTTGGATTTTTACTTCTTTGTAATTTTGGTATCTAAATCTGTTGAATCATACATGGATCTCCATTTATCTTCCATTGATCAACATGTCTGTTTTATGCCAGCATCATGCTGTTTTGATGAATATAGCTCTATAATGCAGCCTGAAATCTGGGATGGTGATATTTCCAGTAAGGATTGCATACAATTATGCTTTTTGAACTGAGGTATATGGACTTTTGATTACCTTGTTGATTTTGTCTTTCTTACAACCTGCCATTCCCATCTTGTTAGCACCAGTATAGAAGGTTGGTGCATCAGGAATTGGCATTCCCTTTACAATACAAAGAAGAATCCAATTAGTTCTTTTAATAAATTCTACATGTTTGCTTTTTGAAAAATTTTAAATTTCTCCCAAATAATTACTGAAAGTTCTTTGCCAGTCTTCATTGATTACCTACAATGACATGATCTCAGCATTAGTAAGAGGCACTAATATTTCAGCCAGGTCCATTGTTGACAATTGACATGATCTTATTCTATCTTTTAAAATCATTTCAGATATCTTTTCTACATGTGTCTTTAATTTTTTACTTTGTTTATGTGTTAAGAAAATCCATTCCATAATACTATCTTCTCAATGTATATAATGAGTCCTGTAGGAGAATGAGTTGATGGTAAAATGACCAAAATACCATCAAGTTTAGGATCAATTCTATCTATATATGCATTTTGCAGTCTTTATTCTACCAGAATTAGCTCCTTCCCTGCTTCAGCAGTTAGACATCTTAGACTGTTTAGATTCGAATCCCCTTGTAATGATTGTAACAAATTGCTTAACTCATGAGTACTTAATCCAAGGGTAGGCCTCAGCCAATTAACATCTCCCATCAATTTTTTTTAAATAATTAAGAGTTTTCAATTGGTCTCTACGGATCTTTACCTTTCCTGATATTATTCTCTGTTGATTTATTTTATAACCTGAATAGCTAATAGGATCTCTTCTTTGTATTTTTTCAGGAGCATTTTTTAACCCCCATAGTGGCAGAATTCTTTGCATTTCCTTAAATAGGTTCTCTAAAATAACTACATCAGAATCCGCCAGCAAAATATCATCCATATAACGATAGATAATGGTTTGAGGAAATTGCTTATGAATTATTTCTAATGATTTTTGTACAAAATATTGACACAGAGTTGGACTATTCAACATTCCCTGTGGAAGCACATTCCAATGATACTTCTTGATTTGTCTACTATTGTTGAGAGTAGGTACAGAGAAAGCAAACCTTTCCCTGTCATTCTTATGCAATGAAACTGAGAAAAAGCAATCTTTTAAATCAATCACTATTAAAGGCCATGACTTTGTTAATAGAGAAGGTAAAGGTATAACAGGCTGCAAAGGACCCATAGGTTGAATTACACTATTCACAGCTCTTAAATCTGTAACCATTCTCAATTTTTCTGATTTATTTTTTACCATAAACACGGGTGAATCCCATGGGCTGGTAGACTCTTCTATATGACAAGCCTCCAGTTGTTCTTTTACCAATTGTTCAAAAGCCTACAATTTTTACTTTGTTATGGGCCAGTGTTCTTGTCACACTGGTTTATTTGATAGCCATTTTAAGGGAAGGACTGTTGGAATTTCAGCAGTGGCCCCTAGTACAAATTTAGAAACTCAATACCTGGGGTGTCCTGTATTTGGACACTAAGCATGTCTTGTGATTTTTGTTGAGTGCTCAAATCAGTACCTTCCTCAAAAGTACAATAAACTTAATGCCTAGAGTGTCCTGTGTTTGGAGATTAGACACAACTTTTGATTGTTGTTGAGTATCCATATCAATACCTTCCCAAGAAGCATCTATTATTTCATCATTTGTTGATTTGACATTGCAGGAATATTAATTTGAGTACCTCATTGTTCTAAGAGATCTCTTCCCCATAAATTTATCAGTCATCATCCACATAAGGTCTCAACTTCCCTGTTTGCCCTTCTGGTCCCACACAGTTAAGCCATCGTACACTTTGTTTTACATGTGATAATTTACCAATTCCTATAAAATGTGTAGGCCCAGGCTGGCCCTGAACTCGTGATCCTCCTGCCTCTGCCTCCTTCAGCAAATCCTACCGGCGTGCGCCACCTCAACCGGCTCAGGACCCAGCCATATGACTTCTGAATGTACATCCAAATGACTCCTCATCGAATCACAAGGAAGTTTCCTCATCTATGTTCATAGCAGCCTTATTTGTAATAGCTAGAAACTGGATACAACCCAGATGTCCCTCAACTGAAGAATGGATTAAAAAACTGTGGTACATCTACACAATGGAATATTACCCAGCTATCAGAAACAATGAAATTATGCAACTTGCAGCCAAATGGATGGAACTAGAGAAGCTCATCCTTGAGTAAGCTGACCCAGACTCAGAAGGATGCTCATGGCATCTATTCACTTATAGTCATATTTTAGCTATATAGTACAGGATATCTATACTGCAACCAATGCACCAAAGGGAACATGGAGATAGACTTTATGTTTGTTTGTGTGTGGGTGTTTTCAGTTTTCTCTCCCTGGCAATGAGACACTTTTCACTGGTGGTACTGCCTTATAGGCCTCCAGTGTATGAGGAGGCTCTTGGCCCTCATATGACTTCTGAACTGGAATGGGGACTGTTATGTAGGGACACTCCAATCCAGAGGAGTGGGATGGAAGGGTTAGGGGGTAGAGGGTGGGAGGGAGGGCCTGGGAATTTGAGAAAGAGGACAATATGATGGAGATGTAACCTGAAGCAACAAATAAATAAATTAAAAACAAAAAAATAAATAAATAAAATGTGTAGGAACCCTTTGAAGTGGCCATTTTGGATTCCAAGATTCTCATGAGAGGATAGTAACATCCACTCCTGTATTAAGAAATCCTTCTATTTCAATACCATTCATTTTTATTTTTAATTTTGGTCTGTTATCATTCACTATTGTTTGCCAATATACACATTTTCTAGTATTCTCAAATGTTCCTGTTCTTTCTATTGGAGCAGCCTTGCCCTTGATATAAGGTAACAAGAGCAACTGAGCAATTTTATCCCTTGCATTAATTTTCATCTCTTTCTTTACTGATACTATAATTTTAATTTCTTCCTCACAATCTCCATCTATAATACCTGTATGTACAGTAAATCCTTGAGAAGTTAATCTACTTCTTCCAAAGAATAATATTACTGTCCCTGATGGTAAAGGACCATAAACACCAATGGTTAACATCACATTCATCTGTTTTGGATAATGTAATAGACTCATCTGTGGCCAGATTTAAAGATGCATTGCCTTCAGTAGTATGCAAAAGATCAGCAATAGTTAAATTTGCTCTTCCTCCTAACTGCTCGTCTCCCTCTGGCTAACTGGTGGACAACAGTTCATAGGATTTACTTTGGGGCCTTGAACTGGTAGGGCCCTCCTCTCATTTCCCTGCAAGGGGTTACCTCTGACATCCATTTTAGCTCTGCAATGCTGAGACCAAATGTTTACCTTTACCACAATGAGTACAAAATTCTGGAGACCTTGACCTTCCATTGTTAATAGAAACCATTTGTCCCCTTTTACAACCATGTTCTGCAGAGTCCAAGCACCTGTCATTTTAAGTTCTGGAGGTTTCAGCCTTATGATGTCTTTGGAAATGACCAAGTTCCCCATTTCTAAAGCACTCATTAAGACCCCTAGCAATGGCTTTTGCTATGTAATTAGTCTGATGCTCCTGAAAACCAGTATCAGTTGCTTCTCTTATCCATTCATTTACTGGGGCTCCTTGGGCTTTCAATGGTTTAATTACCCTTTGACATTCACAATTTGCATTTTCATATGCCAAGGCATTTGTCAAGTCCCGCCTGGCATCAGGGTTATCTACATCTCTTTCCACAGCTGAAGTCAATCTCCCTAAAATGTCTGAGAAGTTTTCTTGAGGACCTTGTATTATCTTAGTAAATGAAGTAAATATTTTCCAAACCTCAGCAACCATATCACAAGCTCTCAGAGCTGTAACATGACATTTTTCTATCACAACATCTTCAAATTGAGTCTGTAACTGTATGTCAGCATTAGGTACCTCACCAGGCATTTGGTTGGTTGTGACATTTATTCACCTTGCCATATTTTGTTTTTCTAATTTTGTAGCTTCATGTCTCCACCACAACCACTGTAATTACTGGCTACCTTCTAACACAGCTGATATCAGTCCCTTCCAATCTTGGGGAATGATTCTATTTTGTATAGCCCAATTATTTAACATTTGTTTAACAAATGATGAATGCATTCCATAAGAGATAATGGATTCCTTAAATCTTTTTAAATCCAAAATGCCTTTTGGACGCCATGCTAACTCCTGAGTTGACCATCACCACCATGCTTAAATTGAAACATAACTGGAAAAGCTAATGGTGATTATGTAGTACCATGCAGCTCCTCTCAGAGGTGCACTTGGTTCCATACTGACACTATTAGCTACCTGGTCTTCTGGTGCATGCAGTGGCTGTGAAGACTTAGTTATGAAGTTTTTTCAATTCCAATCACATGCCCTGGCAAATTTTTCCTAAATTCCTCAATCTGCATTTGCATACTTTCTAATTGTCTAGCAAACTTCTTCCTTCTGACAAACCAATAAAAGAGTAAAAAGTAAACAACCTAAAATATTCAGTCTGATTGAAAAGTAGTATAGAAGTCAGCAGCAAACATTGCCATTTTGTCAACAACCGGAGTCATAGTTTCAACATCTGCAGTTTCCACTATAGTTCTGAAAAACAAATTATCTATAATGCCTTACCAACATTGAGTACCACCTGAAACTGCAATTTAATTATCAATTGTATTTACTAATAAGTATAAACTGTAAGATTAGGCTGGCAGAGCACTGGCAGCCTGGCATGATAATGTCCGGGGGCCTGGCCAGCCCTAACTGGCGGCCTGATTTATCCAGAGAAAAAAGCCTTGGACCAAGGGTGGCTTTCACCACCTGCCACCTAAAGTTTGTTAACTGATATAAGTTGTTATATTAGGCTGGTAGAATTGCCAGTGGCTTGGTAGAAGATTCGTCAGAGTTCAGTAGGAGGCTGATGGCCCTGGATTGCTTAGACTGGCAGCCTATAAGCCACTGCAGTCCTTTCCCCAGTAATTGAATACACCAAGACTTTTTAATGTTTCAATGTTAGCCCTTAGCTGGGCAGACTCTCAATTAGCTAATCTTAATTAACCTCTACCACCTAATCCTAAACCACCAAGTGCCTGTTACCTTCCAGAGCTTTCAAACACATCTATCTGCTTCCATGTCTCCTGGCAGAAGGGAAAATCCTCTGCATAAAATGCATGCTTCCTGTTTCTATCCCAGGAAGTCCCAACCTCCTATCCTCTTTCTGCCCAGCTGATTGGCCATCAGCAAATTTTATTAGCCAATCAAGAAAATCCCTCAGAAGAGGCAGTAACCAGATTTTAGCATTGAAATCAGCCTATAAGGAGCAATGTTATTAGACCTTTCCCAACTTTATGATTCTCTTTTTTCATTATCTGTTACAATGTACTCCTTTTTATCTCTAATATCATTTATTTAAATCCTCTATCACTTTCTTTTGGTTAAATTGGCTAATGGTTTTCAAAAGTGTTGATTGTCTCAAAAATCCCATCTTATTTTTTTATTGATTCTCTTTGCATTCTTTTTCTTTTTGTTGTTGTTTCTATTTCATTGACTTCAGCAGTGATATCATATCTTCCAGCCTATGTTTTTTTTCAAGTACATGATTAATTTATTAATATGAAATATCTCCAGTTTTTTTAAATATAGGAATTTAATGGTATGAACTTTCCTCTTAGAGGTGACTTTCTTGTATAGTATAGGTTTGATTGTGTTGTGTTTTGTTGGAGATCATGAAACAGCTTTAGAACTCATGGAATGTGTTCCACTGGTTAGCACAACCATGATGGGTATTCCCTGGAGAGGCAGAACCCTAAGGACTACGTGTCCTGAGGACTTCATGCTGTTGTAGAGTTTTGCTCTTTTTGTTGTCTTCACATTTATTATATCCCTTACAATCTATGAGTTGTCTGAAACTCTAAGTGGGCTTCCAGCTCCTCACTGGGCAGCATCATTGACACTTACAATAATAGTGATTAAGCTTTTTCAACCATTGTTGCTAGAGGAGATTAACAACTCCTCTACCACCTTCAGAAAGGATTAGAGATGTAAATTGTTAGCAATGACCAGCACCCTCAGAAAGAATTTGGAGAAATAAATTGTTAAAGTTAGATGAAGATGTTTTTGTTAGGGGCTCTGATGTAGAAAATCTTAGGGAAAAACTTGAAGTTTAGAAAGGCACACTCTTTTTTAGTTGAGCTAGGGATTTTTGTGGTCAGAGAACAAGAACAACAGCAGTCTTACAGGCACTGCATCTTGATGCTCTTGTTAATGCTGAGTTGATGATGAAGCTGATTATTAATTTCGTGTACCTATTTTTTTTCTCTCAACTTCCTGATACTAAATAATAAAAAAAATTTAATGATTAGGCAGGCAACCTGAGGATTTAAAGTAGAAATGACTGATTTTTTAAATAAATGTTTAGACTTGTGATTCCTTTAAGATTTTAAAAGATTGCTTTGTAAGATAAGTAAGAAGATAATTCTAGGATCTATTTGATTGGAATATCATTTTCGTTTTTTTAATCTGACATGTTGTTAGTCCTTTATGGTGTTGTGTTTCTTGGATTCAGTTGAAAGATAGATTCTGCTGTCTATCCAATATATTAGTCTGTATATTTTTATTTGGAAATTAAGAGTTTTAATAGTAAGAGTTAGGTTTTAGCAATGTTTATTAATTTCTATTATTTTCCTGTAGTGGTGGTGGTGATATAGGTACCCACCTTTTGATAAGCTCTTTGGATTATTTATTATTTGTGTCCTCTTTAGTGTAGATAACCTTCTCTTCAGAAAGAAACCTTCATTCTATTCATTTCTATAATGTTGAATTGGTCAACAAAAAATTGTTTACATTTGTTTTTATAGTGAAAGGATATTTTTTCATTCATCCATCAAATATGATTGCTACTTTTATTGGATATAGGTGTCTGGACAGACACTGTGATCTTTCTTAGCTTTGTAGGATTTCAGCTCAGGCTATTCCAGCTTTAAGAGCCTCCATCGAAAAGTCACATGCCCTTCTAGTGGGTGTGCTTTCATATGGATCTTGACATTTTCATTGCAGCTTTCAATATCCTTTGTTTATCCTGTCATTTGGCATAAAGTGTTTTGTTCATCATATTTTTACTTTATTTCATTTTTTATATCTGCAGAAAAAATTATTCTGAAATCTAAAATCAGAACAAATATTGAACCTTAAAAACATCCACTCAGAATTTTGTTTTCTATATGGCTAAAATCAGATTTTAGCCATATAGTACATGATAACTATACTACAGCTAATGCACCAAAAGGAACAGGAAAATAGGCTTTGTTACCTGTCAATGAGATGCTTTGCCCTAGTGGTGCTGCCTTGTAGGCCCCCAGTGTATGAGGAGGCTCTTGGCCCTCATATGACTGCTGAACTGTGGCAAGGGACTGATATGTAGGGACACTCCACTCCAGAGGAGTGGGATAGAAGGGATGGGAGTAGAGGGTGGAAGGCCAGTGCTGGTAGGGGTAGAAAGAGGGTACTGTGATGGAGATGTAACCGCAAGTAATAAATAAATAAAAACAAAAAATTTTGTTTTCTTCCAATATGTTAACAATCTAACCAGAAACATAAAACATACAAAACAAAATATGACCCTTAAAACAGTGCTGTCCAACTGCCTGCAGTTTTGTAGTTTGGTTTTTGTGTTCTACTGAGATATGGCCTGCACAATTTGGTGAAGTTACAAGTTAAAAAAGAAAAAAAAATCAATCAATGAAAGCAAAATATGAAAAACATCTTCTTCAGTACAGGCTCTAGTTTTATCTAGGCTCTTTTCTGACCTTGTCGGACTATATGGCTCTTGCTCCTTGATATGCATCTCTCATTATATTGGAGAAAATTCCTCTTATGATTTTGTTAAAATATTTTCAATACTTAAGATCTGAGTTTATTCTACTTATTATATACCAATTATTCACATGTTTGGTCTTTTCATAGTATCCCAGATTTTTGGAGTGTCTTGTGCTTAGATTTGTTTTGGAAGACTTAAATTTGTGTTTGACTGAGTTACTCATTTTTTCAATTTGTTTACAAGACCTGAGATTCCTCCTTTTCATTCAATGTGTTGAGGAGCTTTACCTCTAAGCTTTTTCTTTCTTTCTTTTCTTTTTTATTTTTTTGATGAACTAAACTTTTCATTTCATGTTTTATCGCAGCTTCATTTTTCTTTGGTGATTCTCTTTTTTTCTTTAAAATTCTACCTTCATATCATTGACTGTTTCATTATTCAATTGTTTGTTTATGCTTTGTTGGACTTTAGTAAGGCATTTATTCATATGCTCTTTAAGGTCTTTTAACATATTCCTATTTTGCCATTTTGAAGTTCTTATCTTTTGATTCAGTTCAATTATTTGTCTCAGAGCCTATTACAGTAGCGTTGCTGGCTGCTGGAGGAGGTATATAATGTCTCTGTATTTTGCTTCACCTTTGTTAGGTATGTGCCACATATTTTTATTTTCTTTATCCCAATATGGATACTAGCCAAGTGGCTGTGCAGTTCTGATAGAAACCAGTTAGTGATGTCTGGTTGAGGAGTCACAAGAAAATGGAGACAAACAAAAAGGAAATGTTAAAAAGGGTGGTAGGATAGAAATAGGGTTACCATGATTTGTCATGTCCCAAGTTGATTGAAGTAGGCTGGCAGGAGGGGCACAGGGTACTGGGGAGTGACAGATCTAAGAGTAACCTGAGAGATCATAAAAAAAAAAGGGAAGGGGACTCATGGAATTTACCTGAGTCCCAACCAATTGTGACAACTCTGGGTCATTTGTAGGGAAATGTTCTGTGGTGTCAGTGTGGAGTCAGTGAGAAATTTAGGCAGGCTACAAGGAATAGCTGAAAGGGACAGTGGGGAAAACAAGGGAGACACTAGGTCCATATAATGAGAGTAAATCCCAAGAAGATGGAGGTAGGTTGGAAGAAATCAAATTGTATTTAAAGTTACTTTTCACCATTGGTTCACAAACATATATAAAACTTTATATGATTTCTCATATTATAACTGAATATTTATGTTCACTTAGCTTTCAAACATTTTGACTCTTCTGACATAGCTTAGAACAATTACAAAACTTATTTTAGTCTTTATTTGCTATGAATTATATTTTTATAGTATGTATATTTTATTAAAAATGTCAAATGTCTGTATAAATTAATTGAGATTTAGGGTGATGAATTGTTAGCTTTACAGTAATTACAAAAAGTATTTCAACATATTATGTTTATTTTAAATATTTCCACATACTTATAGCTATTCTTCTATAATGTAAGAGTAGTGACATAGATAATAACTTAGTTTTTTCAGATAACATTTTATGCTAAGATTTTATTATAGCAATTTGATATTGTCCACCTCATTGAATTACATAGTGAGAATTGCCTAAATATGTATTGCTAGAGCACAGAATATATGTACAGTGATGTCAAGTAATATGATCATGAAAATGGAAGCCACCGAGGAAAACTAAATGTAAGTAATTAAAAGTTATATGCCAGGAAACGAAATGAAGCAGAGAAGAAGATAGTGTGGGATATATATAGGTTTACAATTGGCTACTTATCTGCCTCTGCAGCACGTGTAAAAGACTAGTTCCAATTGAAAAAACAAAAGTGGCTGGTGTGATGTGCCTAACTTATTAAATGTCTAAGAGGAAAAGAACTGATACAAATAATAAACTAAGGATTTTAGTTTTAAATAATTTAAAATATAACCAACTTTCTATTGTAGCAAAAGTATTCAAAATATATTTTCCCATTTTTGTTTTCATATAAAAATGGGAAAACAAATTATTGTATTATCATTGGTGCCTTATTCTCAACTTACGAACTAATATGCCCATTACAAAATAGTATAACACTAAACTGGATCAATTGATTGTCTGGTATGTGTTATTACTGTTTACTGTTCTTTCTGTAAAAATAACTCTTTCCTAAGTCTAAGCATTGTTCTTCTTTTGTTTTGTTTTCGTGTTTTTTAAAATGAGTATGTGGCTTAAATTAACACTTAAGCAGAAGTAGTTTTCCCTTTGGGAAACATAGCTAACGTGAGATTCATACTACATGTTCATGACTAAATCTAGTTCTTAAATAATCCAGATCAGCCAATAGTCAATTTTGTAATGTAGGTGCAGAACTGCAAGCAGTTACTGTAAGCCAAGATCTCTACTCTTAAAGTGTCTATTTTATTTTTCAAATTAAATATGTGTGAAATAGTCAAGACCCCAGATGACTCTAGAACACGTCTAATTTGGGGATGAGTTGCGGCACAGTTTCAACTAAGATTTACTTTTGGAGAAACCAAAGACAATAATAATAATAAAACTAAAGAAGGTACCCAAAAAAGCTCATAATCTAAAAATAATATGTCTTTAATTATTTATTTAAACACTATTTAGCATTTAATTATGTAAAAAAAAAAACACTCATCCAATTTAACTTAATTTATCTTAACAAAGATATCTATTGCTACATGTAAGTCACATGTAAGCCATGCTGATTCATGTTGGTACTTGTATTCATAGCAAATGTGTGTACATAAGAAAAACAAATGAACATAAAAAATTACGATCATTAAAATACGTAATATAAAAGAGTATATGGAGGAGATTACTTATGTAAGGAACAAAAAATGGTAACTTCAACCCTCTTTCCTTAGTGCCTTTGAGAATGCTGTTTCACACCTGCCTCCTTCTGAACTGTAATTGTAAAATAGACTTTATTTTTTTTAATATTTTTTAATACTTTATTAATTTCTTCAAGTTACATCTCAGTCACAAACCCCTCCCTATTCCCCCTTCCTATCCCGCCTTTCCACCCTCTTCCCCCCAGAAGTTTCCATAGACTTTAAAATAACAATCCCACTTCTATAGTTGTTTACAAGACTGAGGGGGATAGGTTACAGAAATAGGCATTTATAAGTATTAAGTAAGTGCTTAGTTCACTGTTAGTTTAATTTTTATTTTAAATTATATAGTATTTAATTAATTTCTAAGGAACAAATACCCCAGCTTGCATCAGTGTACCAATAACTTAATCTTCCAGTATATTTCCCATCACAGTCACCGTTCTAGTTTCAGGTCACTGAACCTGAAGCTTCTCTTTCATATAATTCCTTGAGAATCAACCACAGTCTATTAATAATTACAGAATGATATGTTGCACCCTTAGTTTCTTTTCTACCATTTTCATGCTAGAAACCATTATAAAACAAGATTGCTTCTTTGGCATTTTATTGGTATTTATTATCAACAATCTATTTGTGTACTTATTTTATGATGCCCAAGCTGTTCCATAGCCTGCAACTCTTTAGTTTCAGGTAATTTCCATAGTTTTACTTTATGCTCAGATGTACAGTTTTTCTCTTTCAGATAAACGTTGATTTCCCATTTCATTCAAAATGCTTAAAATCCTTAAAAATTTCCAGAAGTTTCCAAAGAAATTGAAGAAGTCATTCTCCTCAGACTCATATGCTGCCTTTCCTCTTCCACTGGACAAAAAGACTCAGCAGAGTTCTACAGTGTTTTCCTCAAGCATATGTTCCTCCTCAAAGGTGTTACATTGCTTTTCCTTGGTTTTAGAATTTTGCCCCTATGATACCTTTATAACTTGTTGGCTTAGGTCTTGTGCCTTATTCACATATCATTAAGGATCTCCAATGCGACTCTCCATGCAACTGTAATCCCAAGCTTGCACCCTACATTCCCTGGGTTCCATATTTCTCCCAGACTTCTTAGAACCATCGGATGTCATATATTTATCAGGTTGTTTTTAAATTGCCTTTGTATTACTATTAGAATTAATAATGCAAGTTGAGACAATTTTCTTGCTCTTGCTTGTTTTCTTTCTGCTTTTCTCCAATTTACACTGTACATTGCTAGTACCTAAAAGATAAACTGAAACGTATCAAGCTGTGTCCTGAGAACTTTTTAAAGGCCTATAATTTAGAGGAGGTACAGTGTACTCATTATATTGTAAATATTTCACAACTTTCTGAAACTGAATATAGCGTTTTGCACCAGCCCAGTCAAAAGTGAAAGATATTATTCATGAAAGGCATCATACTAATTTTAAAATTTATATAAAACATAATGTGTAGTTCTAGAAATGAAAAAAGAAGCATGGGTGGTAAATTATCATACTAAATATCGAGACATGTTTAAATTTATAGTAATTTAAACAGTGTGATTCAGAAGAGTCAAAAATGAGAGAGATCAACATCAAGAAAGAACCTCATGGACATGTGGCTATTGGGATTTGGCAGATGTGAAAATGTAAAAAAGGGACAGCAAAGAAAGACATGTTCTAAAATAATGCTGTGAAAATAAAATTCTAGTCTCAAAACATCCTGGCAAAATCATTCCAGATGGTAGAAGCATGCATACTTAAAGTAAATTTTAAACTTATTACAGAAAGTATTAAAGAGTATTATAAAATCTACTCAGAAAAATATACTTTTGGAGTGTGACCAGAATAGATCAAGAAAATTGTTACTGAATTTTCTTGATTCAAAATTAAGAATTTCATCAAATGTTATTTAAAGAATACAGTATAAAAATTTAAAAGCCAAATATCAGATGGCAAGGTACTATTTAGAGCATTTTATAGTCTATAAAATAGTTTGATATCTATATATGTATATATATATATAACTGACTGATATAACTATCAACATAATCTATAATGACCATTCTCATATTCAACAACAATAAAAAATATATGTTAAAAGTTCTAGAGAAGGATTGAAACTTGAAAGTCCAAAAGTATGTTAATTATTGGATTAAATTCATCTGTACTTTTGGAAAAATTAGATAAACAGGAAGAAAAATATTTGATAATAACAAATTTTGATATGTCTGGATCTCTTACGTGATACAAGTGAAAAACATTGACTGTGACTACAAACATGCACATGTATGGCAAATCAGAAAATGGGAAAAAAATTTATTGTAAGATAGATCTGTAAACTTTCTACAATAAAGTAGCAATTAAATAGAGAGAACTATGTACATTATCTTGGAAATTTCAGAAAATATGTATGAAATTATCTCTGTTCATGGTCTATCATGTTTGAATGACTTAATCTATGTTTATAAAGCCATTCTACAAAACAAAAATTTAATGTTATGTACATTTACATAATAAGTATAAAAAAGTTGGTAGGACAAGAACAAGTGTTTAGATTGTTGTTAGGGATTATGCTCGTCTCGTACGTAAGTGTTTGTAAGCTGTCCTCCAAGATCTATGACTTCCCTAGCACTGAAAAAAAAAAAACAAACAAACAAACCCACAAAATTGGCAGGTAAATGGACTGCACAACCATACTGAATGAGGTAGCATCTGAAAAGACAAACCTTGCATGCGATCCCATGCTAAACTTTAGATATATGTATATTGATTAGAATAACACAGTTTAGGTAGCCATTTTGGGACCTGTAAGGGGAGAAGGGGATCTGCCACAAAGGGCAAAATAGAATACTCTGTAATAAACGGAAACTAGAATAAGTGGTTCCAATGAGGAATGGCTGGAAACAGAGGATAAAGTAGAGAACATACGGAAGGATAACTAACAATGAAAGTATTTTGAAAAGCCTAAAGAAACATATTGTAGACACTTTCTGATATATATACATACATGAAAGGAAGTCATTGGAGGCATCATGTAATGAGAGAGACAATTCCTTAATTACACATCTTTTTCCCTAGTAAAACACACTGTGGCAATAATTGTTTACATCTCATTGAAAGATGCACATGACACCTATTCACTTATAGTCGGATTTTAGTTATATAGTACATGATATCTATACTACAACCAACACACCAAAGGGAACATGGACATAGACTTTTTTTTCTTCCCTGTCAATGAGACACTTTTCCCTAGTGGTGCTGCCTTGTAGGCCCCCAGTGAATGAGGAGGCTCTTGGCCCTCATATGACTGCTGAACTGGGGCAGGGACTGTTATGTAGGGACACTCCACTCCAGAGGAGTGGGATGAAGGCTTAGGGGGTAGCGGGTGGGAGAGCGGGACTCGGAGGGGTGGAGAGGACACTATGATGGAGATGTAACTGGAAGCAATAGATAAATAAATTTTAAAAAAAGAAAGATTGGACAAAAGGATCCAATAGATGCTCCTCCAAGTATTGCAGGCTATTGCTCAGGCTTTTTGCTACATCCAGAACCTGAAGATAAGACTCTATTTCTGAAAGCATCATTTCTTATGTCACTTCATATGGATAAGTTGCATTGGTACACAAACAGAATTTCATATCATGGAGCTGGAAGGCACTATGCATGTTAGTAATGGAGAAATCACATCAGAATATTACCCACCTACTAATAACCCTGCAAACTACAATGACTTTCATTTGAGATGAACTGGTTACAATCATGTCCCAAATATTACAGAGAGTCAACTGAATTTTGTTGAGTGTAAGGCTTCATGAGATGAAACTCATACTTAACAACTGGTAAAGAGGCTTAGAATCAGACTAGGTATATAGATAATGCACCCGGGGAAAAGCATATAGCTGTTATTTTTCTAAAGGAACATAGAAATAAAATGAGTCCTAATGATACTTCTATACACACTTATCAGTACATTTCTCAGTTCTCATCAGAGTTTTTCTTCTCCCACTAGTTGATAACAAACACACAAATCTATAACTAAACAACTCATAGATAATTAGAGAGTTTAGTACACTCAGTCCTAAATGGTATCTATTTATAAAACTGCACCTATCAAAGCTCATAAATCTATGCAGAAGAGGAGACTGAAAGCCTGTAACAGCTAGAAGTGGAGTATAATACCAAGATCTTGCAGATACAGCAGTTTTGATACATATTTGTACTTACAGTGACTATTATAGCGCACACAAGAACTTCAAAGTTCAAGTAGAACAAAACCCCAGCATAGAAAAGAAGTGGACACTAAGATCTACCCATAATCAAAAAGCTGTTTGCAATAGATAAATTTTGGAAAAAGGAAAATCTGTTTCTCCAATGGAATGTCACTGTTTATAGTCACAACCAAACTCCAGGGCTGGCCTTGTGTGTCTATGAGTAGTTTGCCAATACTCGATGAAATTCTTGAGTTTTGTGTGCTCTTATTTTGTCGTGGTTGGATTGGTACTTTTTGTATTGTTAGATTTTTGTTGTTGTTTGATTGATCGTTTTAAATTTGATTTGAACTTCTTTCTTTTAGAAAAAGAAGCAAAGAACTTGGAGTGGACTTCGCAAGAAATTGTGGGACAGTGAAGAACATGATCAATATATATTGTAGAAAAAATTGACAATAATACTAATAAAAACAGTATCAAAATATAATTTATAATAGTATTTTGGGAGAAAGGAAGAAGAGTTCATAAAAGTTTTGATATAAACATACATACATACAAATGTACACACAGACACATAGAGAATGAGAGAGAGAGAGACAGAGATAAAAGTATTTGAGAGCCAGAAGTGAACTATTCAAACTACAAGTGTAGCCTAGAGGCCATTGTGTTAAATTCAAACTGAATTTAGGGAGGACAAGTCCTCTATTCTGTGGGAATAAGTTCTAAAGTGAGTTACTAGAGTCAATACAATCTTTTCTTATAAACTATACAAATATGAATGAAACTTAAAACACAAAGAGAAAAATGAAAATAAACAGAAAGTAAAACTTATCCACACTCAGATATAGATACTACATTTAGCAGCAACATCCTTAAAATAACTATTTTAAGGATATTAATGAATTCTGGGGAAAATCAAAATGAGCAAAAGGTGTTCAAAACACAATAAGATTAAAAACAGAAAGAGGAGAGAGAGATAGAAAGAAACGAAAAGGAAGGAAGGAGAGAGAGAGACAGAAAGAAAAAAGAAAGGAAGGAAGGAAGGAAGGAAGGAAGGAAGGAAGGAAGGAAGGAAGGAAG
>CAJQZJ010004856.1:11394019-11405159 GCA_907164525.1 Lophiomys imhausi | reverse complement strand
AAGGAAGGAAGGAAGGAAGGAAGGAAGGAAGGAAGGAAGGAAGGAAGAAAGAAAGAGTGATTCACAGCAAGGCAAGGGAAGTTGATTGCATGGGCTATCGTCTTCTCCAAAATTCTATTATAGACATCAGCCTTGGAAACCAGTTATCATCTATTAAATATTTGTAGCATGCATTATGTTAAGGGACTTAGGAATGTGAAAATAAATACATTGCTTTTACTTTTCCTTACGTTTTGAAAATCAGTGCTAAATTTGAAGAACAATGAAACTGAAAAGTAATTCCTAGATCTTATTAATGAAGGACTATGTAAGTAAGAAACTAAAAATTTAAAGAATAATCTTTGTTATTAAAATCAAGAATTCTCTAGGGGACGTGAAAAATGCAGTTATTTCTTTAACTTCTCATGGAGTGGGCATGTGATGAAATAATGCAATATTTTGTGAGTTTTAATTAAAATGTGCTGCATTTCATGCATTTGTTATATTGTTAGTTTAAATTACAAGTCGTATTTATTCTACAAATCATAAAAAGTGAATAGAAAGTATGTTTGAATGAATATCTAGAAATTATACTAACTTATAATGGATATATGTATATATATGATATAGAAGCAAGAAGTTAATAATTATGTACATTTTTGCATATTCTGATCAAAGAAATTCAGGGTGAAGGAAATAAAGAACACGATTGCCATATAAGGCAGAATATCCAATTCTGACCCAATTTTAAATATAAATCTAATCTTTATAATCTTAAATATAAAAGGTGTTATTAATGAACTTAAATGGTGTCAATTACAGAAGGCAAATCCAGGTGTTGAGATAAAATCTTAATTGAATAATCACTTTCATTTATATCGACCTTAATGAAAGAAAAACAGAATTTTTAATTCCTGCTTACTTTTATATACTATACCTAGAAAATATTCAGATTATACTAATTCCTTTAAATACAGTACATCAATATAAAGTACAAAATAGTCACAGATAACTATACGTTAGGCAATGGAGCATTTATAATTGTATGATCATAAAGTTTTGGAGGAAAGAATAGAAAAGCATGTTTTATATCTGACCTTGCCTTAATTTTCTAGATGCAGGCAAGTAGAATTTATTTATTTTTTATATTAAGTTAATATGCTACTATTAAGAGTCCCATGGACTATGGATTGACTATAGAATTTATATAGTAATTCTGTCTTAATTTTGTTTTGTCTGCTTAATTTGTATTATTTTTATATTTAACTCTACTAAAGTAAAGTGATTGCAGTTAATACTATTAAAAGAAGTTATGTTTTCATCAAATTGACTGGAAATGCCTCCTAAGATAATAATTTAAATTGTCCAGGTATAAATAAATTACAACATATGTTAGCATTTTACTTAAAAAAAAGGTTATATGTATCAGCAAAATGGGATACAAGTGACATACAGCCATAAGACACAAAATAGCAGCATGGAATAATTAATTATAATTGCTTTCCCAGAAAAATAATAATTGTTATTACCTTGCAGATGATACTTTCTGTAATTTTGTCAGTTGCCTTGGTGAGAAATCAATTCCCTCTTATTTCTTCCCCCACTGCAGAAGAGTCATTCCACCATAGATAACATTCACTTGGCCTCCAGAAAGTGCTTCAATTTCTCTTTGAGTTATTCTCTTTCGCAGAGTGTATTTTAGATACTACATCTGGCACACTGCCCTGGATGCTGACCAGTTTGCCTCTGTGACATTAACCTGGTGCCTGAGAGTCTGAGTGTCAAGAAGGTTGACTCATTTACAGTTTTCCATTATGTAGCTCTAACATTTTATGTTGTTTTCTAAATAATAGATGCAGTACAGCCAGCCAGGACATGCTGAAAATACTGCTTGGCTCCCAGTGGCTGTGTAACAATGTTCTTCACCTGGGCTACTCTGAGGAAAGACCTTTTGTTTTCTTTCTTTTCCTCTATTTTTCCCTTTAACCATGTACGTAAAAGAGTATGTCAGTTTCAAAGGCTGAAAAATCCCTCTTATTTCCCCACATCATCAGTGCATAAGAACTGAAGAGGATTCTATTTGGCATATTATCAGATATGACAATTTTCTCAGAGTTAATTCTAGGAAATTAGGCATTGACATATTAAACACAACCTATAAAATACCAGTTATTTTTTAAACATGGATAACATATTTCTATAGACTATCTGTATACAGGTGAACTCAATTCAGGGATTTTAATTCAACACTATGCAAGGACTCAGTTGAGAAAGACACTTGCTGTGTAATAATCTGTACTGGAAAACTTTTAATTAACAAAGGCCAAATAAAAATCAATAAAGGAGCAAAACAGAATAAAATGACACATACATTAGGTGGATAACTTTAGTTTTTTACTATCAATGAAATTACCATGGACAGACAGACAGACAGAACACAATGTCTTTGTGTTCCTTAATTTGAACTTTGTTTCCGTAAATTTGTTTTGAAAATGAGACAGCAGAATATGTATGATTGTTACTATTGTGATCTGAAAATATTAAGAAAATATGGGAAGATGGCAGTAATTAACAAGTATCTCTCACTAGTAGCTCCGAATATTAATGGCGTCAATTTCAAATTAAAGAGACATAACCTGGTAAAATGGTTCAGACAGAATCCATCTTGCTTCCTCTAAGAAATACACTGTAACCTCAATAATAAACACCACCTTAGGGTAAAGAATATAAAATGGATCAAGAAACAAGTCTCTGTGGCTATTAACAAAATAGAATTCAAAACAAAATTACTAAAAGAAAAAAGTAAGATCACAGCAATTCACAAAAATAATAATGAAATAAAGTACTGTATTCTATCTGACAACAGTGGTATAAAGGTAGCTATCAATATTAATAAAAATATAAAATCAATACAAACTCATGGAGAATAAACACTGAGCTATTGAATGAAGCATGAGTCGCTGTAAAAATCAAGAAAGAAATTGACAGACATGGTGACATACGCCTTTAATCCTAGCACTCAGGCACTGCTAGGAAGCAGGGAGATCTCTGTGAGTTAGAGGCCAGCCTAGGCTCCAAAGCAAGTCCATGACAGCCAGGGCTGTTAACACAGAGAAATCCTTTCTCAAAAAACAAAAATAAATCAATAAAGAAATAAAGGCATTTCCTATAATTGAATAAAATGAAAATACAGCATTACTCAATCTATAGGGCACAGGGAATGTTGCATTTATGTGTTTTAAAATATATATGTATGTATATAACAACAATTAATGGAAAGAGGGGTAATGCACTTGATAAAAAACAAGGAAGAGTTTATGGGAGGGTTTGGAGGGAAGAAAGACATGGTGTAATTATATAATAATCTCAAAAAATAAAATAAATAATTAAAATATATGCAATACTATAGAAAGAAATTGAGGAAGACTTTGACAGTGGAAAGGAATTTAATCAATTGAGTTCTTAGTGTCAAAACAACCATCCCAGATAAGAGTATATGCAGATTAAATCCAATTCCAATCAAAATTGTAGAGTAACCCACAGCCACAGGAATGATGTGTGAAAAACCATATGGAAACTTATTATCTCACAATACAACTTTTATAAAGAGAAAGAATGTTAAAATACATGTGAAAAGAGAGAACAGGAACAGATCGTGACAGTTAAAGGAGTAAATAAGAATGGGACCAGGAAATAGAGGAGGAAAGAATATACTAGGTGGGATAGCTGAACTAAAGATGTATGATAAAACCTACTGAGACCCAATAGTTCATAAGAGAATTTCAAAGTGCATCTTACAATTAATTTGAATAGAACTTCTATACATGAGCTATAATGTCACTTTTAGAAGACATATTAAAGTTCTACTACAAGGCACAGGTCCCTTCCTTACACATCTCATTGCCATTGCCTTTGTCTGCCCAACATAAAAACAAGGTAAAAACACTATGCTGAATATGCCATACATTTTAGTTGCCAGACTTAGAGAAATCAGTCTCTTACTGAATAGCATACAGTTCTTCTTGCAGTCTAGCCTCATAGTTCCAGAAATTGCAAAAGAGGCCACTGGGAGGGGTCTGTAGGATGACATCTCAGTGTTCTTTCTAAGCTTTGAATCCCGTACTACAGAACTAGCTAGCAAGAGAGACTCACTAGAGTAATAGTGATACAGTTGACATGAGGTAAATAATGATGTTCAGCCTAGTTTTGAAGCCTGTTCCACAGAGACAGTTCTGGGTCTGGTTCTCTAATCTTGTTTAAAAAAAACAAACAATCAAAAAACTCATGAATATAGAGGTTATATATCTTAGGATAGAATCTGGTACTTTTATTTTCCTAAATGGTTATGGTATCAAGTTGTCTTCTGAATATGCATGTTTATTCCTATAACCTAGCTTGCTCTCAGTCCTGGTCAGGAGGAGTTCCTCTTTGCTGTCTTTTTGATCTTCAGTTCACCCTATGACCTGAAGTGAGGACTTAAGTCTTGGCGGCTGCATGAAGATTGTTTGTGTGTGTGTATATACAATAGACACAGAATTTGCAAAATAAATTAGGATCAAGAAGCAAATATAATTCATTAGTAGTATTTATGATGCTTTAATTTTTTTTTCAAATGCTCTGTAGAGCTGTATAAAATGTTAATGTGTCCCTTGTTTTTTTTTTTTTTTTTTTTTTTTTTTTTTTGGCTGCAGTTGACATAACCCAGAGAATGCCTCTTGCCATTATTTCAAAGGGAGCCTGAGTATAAAAAGCTATTTTTCAAGAAGGCATTCCATTATCAACACATATACTATTGTAATTCAAATTCCTTTGTCTTTTAAGAAAATTACTATTGAATTATACTCCCAGACCATCTTTCTAATAGCACAGTTACTAAAACTGATTTTTCATACATATTCATAACTAAAACCATAAAAACCATTGTGGATTTCAAAGTGATACATCAATCAATGCCATAAGCTCCTGCTTAGCAGCTCAGAAAAGAGAGAGAGTGTAGCTCAATATTTTCATGTAAAACACTTACTGGGCATTTTTAAGCAGAACTCATCAACACAGCAATTTGTCATAAATATGTACATATATGCATGTATTTGACATAAATTTCAAAAGGCTGCAAGCAAAGTTGAAAAATAAGCAAAAATACCAAATGAAAGAACAATTTCTACCGCTCTTGACTTTAGAGTCAATAATTTTTAGAAAGAAAATAGAGTTCTAATGGGAAAGAAATAATATAAAGCAAAGTTAGAATATCACTGAATTTTAATTTTCCCACAGTAGTAGGCAGCAGTGCAATTTGATGAGTTTTGTGTCTTCCTGTGATCCCCATAACACATTTTTCATTCTTATAAATACTAGAAGTTGAACACAACATAGGAAATTATACATTAAAGAGTTTTATATCTAAACACTGTAGAAATAGGCTTTAGACAAAACTGTTTACTTTCTCCTTAGAGTTACAAGAAAATGAACAGAAAACTAAGCATAATAGTAAGTATACAAAGATATATACCATTATGAAAAAGAATGAAGATTTTTAATATTCTACTTCAATGTTTTTGAAAACAAAAGTAATAAACTATATATTAGTGCAACCTGATTAAGGTCTGTACTTTGATTTTTATATCACATGTATTTATCTATGAAAAATTAGAAGCTATCTAAAAATGCAAAATAATAGTGATCTAAAATGTTCTTAATGAGAGCTATCAGTAAAAACATTGTCTCACAAACTATATATGCTTTTGGCAATGTAATCAGAAAATATAGGTATTTACCCAAACACTTCAAAAGTCTTAGGAATTTCTACTAATTATAAAATTATACATATGTATGTGTTTAGGCTGCCAATTTAATTTACTTAAAAAATCAGAACAAAGATGGTTATGAATGATCAGTAAAAGAACTTTTTGAAACTAAATTCTCTAGCTTTGGTTTATATTCATTTTACTCCCACCTCAGCATCATGAACCTACAATGGACTTTGAGCTCCCAATAATGTGTCTATCTTTACTAGCATTACCCTCTTACAAGCAGCAACACACAGATTCTCCTGTTCTCCCATTCTGTTCAATCACCTCACTGAATTCTCCATAATTTTTTGCTTAGTTAGTCCTTCCACTAGAATATGCCTCTATCCTGCCATCCCTGCTGGATTCTAGATTTCATCTTCTCTCACCATCACTCACATTTTAAAAATTTGAATGATTTTAACTATAATATTGTATACAGTATTGTCTCAACTCATCTTTGCATTTCTAATCTCTCATGTATAGTCTCAATGTCTTCTACACAGATGAACCACACTAGAGGTAAAAACATTGGAGAAATTATTTAAGAAAACCAAAGACAAAAAGTTAAATGCACTTTTGAAAGTCTAAGTAGGCTGAGGTAGAATCAGAAATCATTAACAAATACGTGACTCTCTTAACAAAGTAATGTTTGCTCCTACTAAAAGTTGAAAAAAAAACTATCTTGGTTGATAGCACAAGCATTAAATTTCATCTTAACTGATATATATATATATATATATACACATACATACATACATACACACATATTGCCTTAAATAGATTGTTAAATGAATCACAGCCAGTGTGTAAAAGCAGGTTGAGCTTCTAAAATCCCTCATCATGAAATCTGGTTTGAAAACTATGATGGATCTGCTTAAACCATTCTTGCTTGTTACCAATAGAGCTTGTAATTTTTTCCTTACACTGGCTGTATCAGTGTTTCAAGATCTTTTTTTTTCCTTTGGCTTTGATAATTTTTTACACAATATTGTGTGATTATTCCCTCCCCCAACACTTTTGAATCATCTTTGCCTCCCCCATCCAAGTTTATAGTCTTTCTGTCTCTCCTTAGAAAACAAATAGGCATCTAAAGAAAGAAATAAAATAGACTACTATTAAATAAAAAAAGGAAAACAAAAATAAGATGAATCAAACAAACAGAAGAAAAAAAAGCCAAAGAAAAAGCACAAGAAAACAAAGACACATAGCCACAAACATTCGCACACAGGAATCCCATAACAACACAAAACTAAAAGCCATAGTATACTCTCAAAGAATCTGGAAGATTAAAAAAATTAAACACCAAGAAACCAAATAGTCCAATCAAAAAAATCAGAAACAGAGCTAAACCGAGGCTTCACAAAGGAGGAATCTCTAATACAGTGAGACATTTGAAGAAATGCTCAACTTCCTTAATCATCAGAGAAATGCAACTCAAGTCGATTCTGAGATTCCACCTCATACCTGTCAGAATGGCTAAGATCAAACTCAAATGACAGCACATGCTGGAGAGATCATAAAGAAAGGGGAACACTCCTCCATTGCTGGTGGGAGTGCAAACTTGTACAACCACTATGGAAATCAGTCTGACAATATCTTAGAAAACTTGGAAGAGACCTACCTCAAGACCCAGCCATACCACTTCTGGGTATCCACCCAAATGATTCCTCACCATAGCACAAGGATATATCCTCATCTATGTTCATAGCAGTCTTATTTGTAATACCTAGAAACTGGAAACAACCCAGATGTCCCTCAACTGACGAATGGATAAAAACTTGTGGTACATTTACACAATGGAACACTACTCAGCTATCAGAAACAAGGAAATCATTCACTTCGCAGCCAAATGGATAGAATTAGAAAAGCTCATCCTGAATGAGCTAACCCAGACTCAGAAAGATGCGTATGGCATCTACTCACTTACAATTGGATTTTAGCCATATAGTACAGGACAACTATCCTACAACCACACACCAAACGGAACAGGAACATAGACTTTGTTACCTATTAGTGGGACAATTTACCCTAGTGGTGCTAGGCCATATAGGCCCCAGTGCAAGAGTAAGCAAGCTCTTAGTTCTCATATGACTATTGAACTGAGCGGAGCTGATAGGCAGGGATACTCCACAACAGAGGAGTGGGTTGAGTGGGAGAGAGAGGAGAAGGTGGGAGGGTGAAACAGGGAGGGATGGAAAGAGAGCACTGTGATGGAGATGTACCTTGAAGTAATAAATAAGCATAAGAAAACAAACAAACAAAAACAAAATGTCCTGACAAAACCTTGTGAAGCAAAGATGTGAGTGAGTTCAATTTGTGTTAGTCATCTACCGTTGGGCAATGGACAAATCTTTAAGGGTGGTTTGTGAAACTTCCAGTGAGATTTTATTGGAGAGAAGTATGTTTTTATCGGCGAGTAGTTATCAACTGGAGATTGTTTCTGGAGTGAGGATGGAGACTTGGACACTTCTATTCTCAGTGGTGGTAGCATACCTGGCCCCGACCCATGCAGTCACTGTGCATGCTGCCACAGTCTCTGTGAGTTCATATGCACATCTGTCCTATGTGTTTAGAAAACATTCTTCTCTTGGTGTTCTCCATACACATTTAGATCTTTCTTTCCAATATTTTCATCTCCTCTTTTTCAGTGTTCCCTAGGGACAGAGGTGAAGGATTTGATGGAGATATTATTCATTTAGGATTGAATGTTCATAGGTTTCTTGCTCTCTATAGACTGTCCAGCTGATGGGCTCTTCGATCCAGTTTAATTAGAGTATTGTGCAGTGTGATAAGTCTGGATCTATTTCCATTCTTCTACATTCAGACATCCAGTTTGATCAGTATCATTTTCAGAAGATGTCTTTTTTCTAATGTGCATTTCTGTCTTCTTTATCAAAAATCAGGTGTCAATAAGTTTGTTGCTCTATGTCTGGGTCTTTAGTATGATTCTGCTGATTGACATGTCTTGTCTTATGCCCATACAACGCTGTTCTTATTGTAGTACAATTTGAAATAAGGTACGGTGATAATGCCAGTAGTTCTCTTATTATATAGAATTGGTTTTGGCCATATTTTTTTCTCTGTTTCTATATGAAGCCTAAAATTATCCTTTCAAGTTCCATGAAGAGTTGTATTGGATGTTCTGTGAAGAATATCTCTTAATTTTTTTCTTTTTTTTTTAAGATTTATTTATTATGTATACAGTGTTCTGTCTGCAGGTTTATCTGCAGGCCAGAAGAGGGGACCAGATTTCATTATGGATGGTTGTGAGCCACCATGTGGTTGCTGGGAATTGAACTCATGACCTCTGGAAGAGCAGCCAGTGCTCTTAACTGCTGAGCCATCTCTCCGGCCCAATATCTCTTAATTTCAAGCAAAAATAAAATTTCCTATTGCTGGGTGTCAAAATACTTTTTTTTTTTTTTGGTTTTTCGAGACAGGGTTTCTCTGAATATCTCTGGCTGTCCTGGACGCGCTTTGTAGACCAGGCTGGCCTCGAATTCACAAAGATCCGCCTACCTCTGCCTCCCAAGTGCTGGGATTAAAGGCGTGCGCCACCACCGCCCGGCTTCAAAATACTTTTAAAAATATAAACTAACAGAGTAGTGAAGTGATTTTAACATTTTGTCTATAATTATTTTTAATGTATATTATATATACACATATATATATATATGTTAAAATGTACTGACATTGTTGAAGAGAAATTCCTCATACAGTTTTTCCAATCTTTTTTTTTTTGAGGAAATATTTTTCCAAAGACTTTATTTATATATTGCTGTTAGAGTTTCTTTTTAAATAACTTTGTGTTTTCTTACACTATTTTTATTTTATTTTATTTTTTAATATTTATTTATTACTTCAAGTTACAGCTCCATTACTGCCCCCTCCTTCCAGCCCCTCCCAGTCCCACCCTTCCATCCTCTACCTCCTCTGCCACCCACCCCATCACTCTGGTGTGGAGTCCCTCTGTATATCACCCCCCTTCATTTCATTAGTCAGGTGAGGATTAAGAGCTTCCTCTTGCACAGGAGGTATAAGTGGCAGTTCCACTAGAGTGGAGTGTCCCACTAACAGATAATATGTTATCTGTTACTTACTCTCCTACAACCAACAGACTGACTTTGCCCTAGTGGAGCAGCCACATAGTCCCCCAGTGTAAGAGGAAGCTGTTAGCCCTCATGTGACTGCTGAACTGAGCAGTGCTGTTATGTAAGGGCACCCCACATGGGAGGAGTAGAATATGTGGAGGGGTGGAGGGCAGGAGGGGGAACTAGGAGGGGTGGGGGAAGGAGAATGTGATGGAGATAAAACTTGAAGTAATAAATAAACATAAAAAATATGTTTTACTGACTTAATTTGTAATTTTGACTGCTTATTATATTGATTATTTTAAATCACATTTATTGCCCTATACTTTCTAAGTTAACAATGAATGAAGATTTAAAATCTCTCACTGTATCTGAAGACAGATGTTGCAACTTTTCTCCAATTTAAAGTAGTAAACAAATTTTGTATGAAGGGAATACTAACAAACTATTGTGTAGTAATATAATTGTCTGGAATCTAAAAAGTGAACATGAATCAAAGCTCTACACTTATTCAAAATACTTAGCACAAGTTGGTAAGAATTTTCTTCAAATATTATTTAATGTCCTCATGAAGTATTTATCTAAGTTCTGTAAATGAATCAATAAAAGGTGGTCAAGGCCATTGAAAAACTAACCACCACTTCATGTTAAAACAATGTCCATATTGAGGAAACATCAGGGGAAGAAAAACATTTAGGTGGCCTGAAAGTATTAAAATATCTGAGAATAAGCCAAACCAGTAAGAAACTTAAAATTTTAATTTGAAGATGCACCAGAGGTATTGAATCTCCTATTAATATGGATTGACAAAAATATATTGAAAATGCATATAGAACTGAAAGCTATCTTCAAATTTAATGTAACCATACAAATACATAATTGTTTTTGTCAAAGAAAAAGCAAAAAAAAAAAAAACTTAAACATTTTGGCACAATAGATTCCAAAGAGCTGAAACAATCTCATAAAAGGAACAATTATTGATTTATAATTCTGTGTACTCTCAAAAACTATTATAGGATCATAGTCATCAGAAATAACTGCATTAATATCTTATTATCAAGAAAAATATTATTCAAGTCCTATTCTTTAAGAAAAAGAAGATAACAGAGAAAAGAAGAGGAGGGAGAGGAGGAGGAAGAGGAGAAGGAAGAAGAAGAAAAAGAAGGAGGAGGAGGAGGAGGAGAATGAGAAGGAGAAGGAGAAGGAAGAAGGAGGAGGAGGAGGAGGAGGAGGAGAAGAAGAAGAAGAAGAAGAAGAAGAAGAAGAAGAAGAAGAAGAAGA
>CAJQZJ010004856.1:11277573-11393597 GCA_907164525.1 Lophiomys imhausi | reverse complement strand
GTGTGTGTGTGTGTGTGTGTGTGTGTGTGTGTGTGTGTGTGTGTGTGCGCGCGGTGTGTGTCCATCTATCTGTCCGTCTGTCTGTTCATCTGTCTGTCTGTCTGTGTGCATCTGTGTGTTGGTGCATATGACAATTCAAAAGCCTATGGAGTTAAGAAGCACTGGGTATCTTCCTCTATTATTCTACATGTTATTATTATTTCATTTTTTTTCAGACTTCCACTAAACCCTGAACTCCCTCTTTGGCTACATGGACTATTTAACAACCTGGCTGTAACCTCTCATGCTGAGGTTGATGGCTATTGCGGACACACTTGCACTTTGCATGTCTGCTATGGACTTGTGCTCAGTTCCTCATGTAGCAAGCACTTGACACACAGGGCCATCTGCCGATTCCTTCTCTTTGTCTTAATAGTTCACATTAAAAATACAGGCTTGAATTTATGTACATGAATGCTGATACTTTTCCTAAATCAGTACTACTTTTATTTCCCTACTGAGAATTTGACAATTTAATATTAACTTAAGGCAGCAGCATTTTCTTATGCCATTTTCCACCAGGCCACAAAAGCCAAGAAAATTAACTTTATTCGACATTTGTGTCTTTAAAAGGATAATGATTTCATCTAGTTAAAGCTGTCTGGGACTACTTAGTTTATTTCAGGGAAGAAATTGCCTGTTCAGTCATGATAAGATAATTTGTTAGCTTGAAATTAAATTAACCATCACTGTTTACCTTGAGGAGGTTTGCTGTATAATACTGACTTGTTCTCTTAGCACATTCATATTGGAATGTGCTGCTTTTTATGAGAATAAATGTTGTTTAATCAAAGACTGTAGGGGAACTGAAGTAGCACAAGGATTTGGATCTTAATAAAAAATTGAACTTGAGAAATTTATAAAATCCCAAGAGAACTGACCACTTCATATTAGAATTGGCAAAGGATTTTTACTTATGTCTTCAAAATAATTTATTCCACAATATGCTGACTGAATTGTAAGTTAAAATAGGTTATAATTTGTAAATATTTTTATTAGTTAATGTAACATAATGTGAAGAATAATCATGAGGTCTATTTTCTTCAATTACAATATTGGTAGCTACAAATAAAAATAAACAAAAAAATGCTATTTCTGAAGTTGTAAAAAAGTTTTTAAAATATAATATTCTTATTTCCTTATGCTTTCAATATAATACTAAAATATTGAATATATATAAGGTAATCTATATTCTATTTAATTTTAAACTGCATCATAAATATATTTATATGTAGCTAGTCTTTCAAAAAGTATTGCAATAGTACATTTACAAATAAAGTTTTATCTATTACTTTAGCTGAAAGATTGGAAGATATTTAACTAGACTTAATAAGCAATAACTTTAGCAAATAAAAAAGGATCTTAACAAAAATACAAAATAATGCTATTATAACCCCAATAACTGTGAGACAGACTTGATTCAGACCCTCCGTGGTCTACCTATCACCTATGCCTGCCAGCATACTGGTTTGGGACTGCTATCTCCAAGGTGATGAGACAATCTGTTCTTATTATTAGAGCTACGTGTCTACTTCTGTTTTGGTAAAAAAGTAGATTAATATTCATATATTATTTTCTGGTTGCATAATTTTGCCTTATGTTATTATATTTGAACCTTGGATTGATCAGGGAAGGTTTGTGCAATGCCTCATTCCAATTCTACTTGTGATTAAATTGTCAGTCTTGTAATTGAACAGGTTTATCAGAATGTGAAAGACAGTATAGTAAGAGACTGAAACTAAGTTGTGAATCAAAATTTTATAGTATTTCTCAAATGTAATATATTGCATACTAATTATATAATATAGTAATGTTATTAATATATTTAATTTATAATTATTTATATAAAAACATATATATTAATGTCATTAACCTATTAAATATATATATAATCAGTTGTTTATGGGATACTTATTTTGTAGATTAGATCAGAGAAAAACTCCCATTATAACTTTGTCATTCTCTAAATAACTGAAAGGTTATGTAAGGTAAAGGGTGAATTTGGCTTTCCAAGCATCTTAGTAACTGTTTTTAAACATTTAGATTAAAGCATGGCATTGCCGTTCAAATTAATTCCCAATATATTGCATATTTTGTGAAAGTTTAAAATAGAAAACAAAAGCAAATGCCTAAGACTTAGAGGGCTGTGTTCATGTCCTTCTTAGAAGTTAAGTGTGTCTTCTTAATGGATGCAATAGATAAGTGTTTAAATAGCAGACCAATGTTGCAGTAAGCAAAGATCTGTCAAAACAGAACCCAACTTCCCTCTTTATTATGTCAGCTTGCTGAATTAGTCTCTCTTTTATTGAGTTAACAGCAAGTAACCTATGTAAATGCTACCCAACGTGGTCTTAAGCTATCCCAGGTAGAAGAATTCCAAGTCTGTTTTTTGCATGGCCCTCTTGATTATGTAATTGAAGAAGAGTGTGTAAAGAGGAAGAGAGCTGAGATGAGAGAACAGGAAGCACTCTGGTGGTAACTCCTGAACAGGACTAGTTATGCTGCCAAGGCCAGAGTAAGACTGAGTAGGGAGGCTGAGACAGCCAGAAGGAGTTTTTACTGTGTGAATTTTGACTACAGGTAAAGAAGGAGAAACAAATAAAACTGATGCTAGAAAGGGACTTTCATCCACTCATGTAGTCTTGGCTTGATGTTGGAGGCACACAGTTTTCATACTGTCTGAGTGTTAGTCATTAGAGCCTTTTTTGAAGTGTGGAGTGTATGAGAGAGACTGGGATGTAACAAGATTAAGAAAACTTGAAACTCAGAAGCTAGTTTGTGTACAGTCTCCTTACCCTCAATCTGATCTACATGAAGAAATTCTAGTATTCAATTGTCAAATAATAAAAAAATATTTTAAAAGCATATATGGACAGCAGATTTCCAAATATTGAATGTAATTAGCTAATAATAATTAGCTCAGGTCACAGTCTCCAATGGTTTAAAAAGACTGTCATAGACTGACTCAGAGTCTTTGGGTCTCTGATTACTTATAAATATGTATATATAAATGTACAAAGTGACTGAAAATTATAATATAATTATAATATAATTTTCATATTTCTCTTCATTCTGTTTAGTTTCATACTTGGATTAAATTTTATCTGCTTTTATGTTATATTATTTTTATTTCCATGATAAAAAAAAATTGCTTTGATTGTAAATGTCCTAGGAATGGGGCTAAGAAGTCAGGATAAAGAATATAGGGTTATCCTGTTACATTAGTCTCCACTGAGTTAAGTTCAAATGTAACTATGTGGCCTTTCTATGTCTACCCAAGCTCTGAATAATGATATTTAGATATGGAGACTTATATTTATTTATAATAACTTTAGGCTTTAGTTTACTGTTGTTCCCAACTAATTCCTATAACCTATGTTTAATCTATGTTCTGCTACATGGTTCTTTACCTCTCCTTAGTTTCATACATCTGACATCCACTGAGTTTTGTTGTCGAATCCTTTTGTGCCTCTTTCTTACCCAGAGTTTCTATCTCTCTGGAAGTCCTGCCTATTCTCTCCTTCCTTTGCTATAAGCCATTAAGCTATTTATTCAACCAATCAGAACCAGTGTATAAATACTGTCACATCTACAATGTCTACTTCCAGTAGGACCAGAGCTTGTCTGTGGTAAGCCACTAGGCTCCAGTCTTGTGTGATACCGATTTCTTATCAAGGGGTGAACACTCTGCAGTCTCTCATTCTCTGTTCCTTGACTGGTGTGGGCCTCTGTGTTCATCACTAACCTCTACAAAAAGAGGCTTCTCCAGTGAAGGTTGGGAGATGCACTTGTCTGTAAATAAGTGTCTCCCTCATGAGACCAAAAACTCAGAGCCTGACAGGATGGCTTGAATGGATCATGGATGGGAAGGGGATGGAGAACAGTAATTACAAAACATTGAGACAAGTGATGCCTAACAATACCAAAGTCTGGTCTGTACTGAGCTCTCATCTGGTACAGAAATCAACATTTGAATATACAAGTACAACAGTTACACACTGCACAAAAACATCACCCCCACAATCATATGTCTTAGGTTGTATAGTTTATCTCGGGTAACATATATTTATGTTGTTACCTAGTCTTAGTCTAACCTGTAGAAAAGATTTCTGAAATATATGATTACATTCAGCCTTGTTTAATTAAAATTTTTAATCTATTATAGATGCTGTTAGTCTGTAAAACAAAACTTTAACAAGCAATCTAATCACCTACTAGGGAATCTGAGTTGGGAAGAGCCATCTATTGGGTATACCAGTAAAGGAGAGTTAGCTTCAAGAATAAATTGTACAAGGGGATGCTAAATGGGTAAAATATCTATCTTCTACCCTGAAAAAAATATCTATCTTACCCCCAGGTAAGAGCTAGCATTAAAGACATTCTATTGTTGGAGAAATGCTTTTGAGTGGGCTCCTGGAAACCACTCTTCCTTTTGCTACTTCTTTTGTTTCACAAAACAACAGCATGAAAAGATTCTTCCAATATGTCTTCCTGTCATGATGAATTGCTCCACCACAGTACCCAAAGCAGCATGATTAAATGATCATGGATTGAGATTGCCTAAAGATTGATCTCAGCTTATCATTCATCTTTACTACCAGTTTATCTCCAGTTATTTTCCACAGAAACAGAACTCTAACTAGGATAAGGCAAATATTTCTACTGAATCATTTGATGGTTTATTGGAAGCCTTGGATTTTAAAGAGTAGGCATATTTTAGTGTTGGGGTAGTGTTAAGGATTCTAAATGTTAATTAATTGGTCCTGGTTGCTGTCTGTTTCTTACATTGACTCTGATTGGTTAAATAAAATGCCGAGGCCTGAGATTGGGCAAAGACAGAGAAAGGTGGGACTTCCTGGGATTAGAACAGGAAGCCTGCACTTTAGACAGAGAATTAAAGCATTCCAGCCAGCAGCAGGAAGAAGAAGACATTCCAGCCAGAAGCAAGAAGAAGGAGGCACACACCATGGGTTAGAAAAAAAAGAACCTCATTCCACATGGCCAGTAATATTGGCATAGCATGGAGAATGGCAGTCCAAGGGGACGTATGTATATATGGGTCATATTTGGGTAATAGAATTACGCGCTAGCTTAGATGGGCTAGGATTGCACAATTCAGGCCTAGGGTTGTTAAAATCCACATGGTGTCTCTGTGCTCATTTATAATGGCTGCTTAAAGATTAAGAACCGCCCAACCAATTAACAATAATATAAATACTGGATAAATAGTTTAATTAGCCATATATTTTTTTTACATTTTAGAGATAAGAAATTGCATTGTACATAGCCTTCTTAATTTCTCTTTAAATGTGATATGATAACATTCAATTTCTCTTTAAATGTGATTGAATGCTATAATATCCAACAGTCACAGTAGGTTGGGATCAAATGACAAGATATTCTACATCCAAACCTCCAAATCCTCTTGGGATGAGTCATCCCTAAGAGCTTTGGTTGTAAACATTGTTTCAATGAATGACTATAGTGTAAAAGTTTGAGACTTTAGCATCTACAAACCAAGGTAGAGGCAGGGAACATATGCATGCCATACTCATGAAAGCCTGGAGGTATAGAAGGTAGCATAGCTTCTAAGAGCCTATATTGAGGAGTTGGGTGAGAGCCCCTAAAGGTCTTGAGAAAAATTACTGTTGAAATTATTGTTCTATTGCTGTAAAGAAACAACAGGAACAAGTAACTTTGAAGAGATAGCGTGTAATTGCATAGTTGCTATAGTTTCAGATGGTTGGTTAATAAACATCATGAAGCACAGTGTGGTGACAGGAAGGTGTGCAACTGCATTAACTAAGACCTGCGACCCAATCCATAAGCAGAAAATCAAAGAGTGTCTGGGTCTGGCATGGATTTTTGAAACCTCAAAGCCCAACCCTAGTGATACACCAGCTCTTATAAGATCACACCCACTCCAATAAGTCCATACCACCTAATCCTTCCTGAACAGTTCCATTAACTGGAAACTAGGCATTCAAATATATGAGCCTATGGGTGGCATTCTGGCCCAAACCCCCTCAGTGCCCAAATTACAGGAATTGGCATAAAAACAAAGTCCTGCTCCCAGGCATCAGAAATACCTCCAAATTATAATACTTAGCCACCAGCATAATCCATTTGTTTATAGTATACAATGGAAATTATGTCACAATAAATGGAGTCTTTCTGGTTCAGGTGTATGTATAATCAATCAGTCTGGTGATAACTTAGAAAACTTGGAATAGCTCTACCTCAAGACCCAGCCATACCACTCCTGGGCATACATCCAGAAGATTCCTCATCAAACCACAAGGAAATCTCCTCAACTATGTTTATATTAGCTTTATTTATAATAGCTAGAAAGTGGAAACAACCCAAATGTCCCTCAACCGAAGAATGAATAAAAATATCCTGGTACATTTACACAATGGAATATTACTCAGCCATTAGAAACAACAAAATCATGAAATTTGCAATCAAATGAATGGAACTAGAGAAGCTCATCCTGAGTAAGCTAACCCAGACTCAGAAGGATCACACGGCATCTACTCACTTATAATTGGATTTTAGCCATATAGTACAGGATAACTATCCTACAACCAACAGACTGAAAGAGAACAGGAACATGGACTTTGTTACCTGTCAATGAGACACTTCGCAATAGTGGAACTGCTATATAGGCCCCCAGTGTAAGCAGAAGCTCTTAGCCCTCATGACTGCTGAACTAAGAGGGGCACCCCGCACTGGAGGAATAGGATAGGTGAGAATGGGGAGAAAGGGTGGGAGGGTAGCTTTGAGAAGAGTGGAGGGAGGGGGCTGTGAAGGAGATGTAGCTTGAAATAATAAATAAACATTAAAAATTAAAAAAACAGAAGTGAGCATCAATGGGGACAAAAGAGAGACTCCAAAAAGAAAAAAGAAAAAAAAATTGTAATCTGAAATCAGCATTCATCACTCTTTGACTCCTGTCACTGGAAGAAATGAGACCTCTGCCTCACATTACTGCCACCTCAATTAGAGCCAACATATCTTCCCTCAATAGTGGACTATATCCTCACAAACATGAGCTCAAATAAATGCTTCCATTCTTAATGTTCCTTTGTCAAGAATTTTGTGTTAACCATAAGCAAAGCAGTTAGTATAAATACAAGAGTGTGAGAAGCGTTTCAAAATTACAGTTCATTATAATATTAGAATGTATAGTGTTACAAATTGATATATATCTGAGTTAAATACTTATTTATAGTTTCACAGTTTTCACCTGATTATCTTATATTTTACAAAGTCATCAGTTTTTAGTACAAGCACTGAATACCACAAAGTCACTTTTCCAGATATGGTTTTTGCTTTAGAATATTCACAATGAAAACATTCTTGTAAGTACCTTCTTTCCACTCCATATGCACTTTTACAAATGGCTATTCCACAGAATTTCACTGTAACTCCATCTTTCTGCCTCTTAGAGACTGTTTATATATTTCTGTGATAGATTTTACACTGCAAGAGCATTTAGATATGTGTACAGACATTTAACAATAATGTTAGTTGTGAGCACATAGGAATAATAAAATTATGTATAAATTACATAATCTCTGGGAGGAGTGAAGCTGTTAATTTAATCAGAGCTTGAAGATTTGGGCACTTGCTGAGGATTTCTGTGGCAACTGCAATCTATCTCTCAGAATGAACTATGTTACAGGGTGTATTCTCCTGTTTTCCCCTTTAACAATTCACACATTCAATAAATACCCCAAATATATGCTTTTGGACACTGTGATTGTAAACACCTAAGAAGTGCTGCTTTTTTGAATTCCCTTTTGTTGGTTGGTTGGTGTGTTCACTTCTCTTTTATTTGAATGATTAACTTTTTCCTTACAGTAAATAAAAAGTTATTGCTTGTTTCTAGGGTTCAATTCATCCTAGCCTTAGTCATATTTGTATCTTTATTTTTGTGTATTTATGAAAAGGTATTGAAACTGTATATATCACAAAAAGTAGTGAGCCAAAGACTGCTTTAAACATACACAGTAATTGTCTTCATTCTTCATGGTAAAGCAATGCTAATTATGCTTTGGTCTCCTGCTATGAAGAGGTGTAATTTCACACCAACTCCGTCATGTAGCTTCCATGGGACTATGTCTGAGGTGCTTTATTTTCAGTGTTATAAACATATTTTGTTGTTTGTTTTTTCTTTACATCATTAGAAATTAAACATCTATAAAGAGCATCCTCATGCAACCATCTTCTATTTCTGGAAAATAGGTTATTTCATTTTGTAAGCTCCCAAGATGAGATTTCACTCTGGCATGCCATCTGGCAAGATAATAGGATAACATCCAAAAATCAATACTTTAATATGAGCCAGCTAAAGCCTAACTTCAATGACAATTAGTGACATATGGCTGAAGCTTAAGAAGGAGAAATAATTAATGTTACTTTAAAAATATACATGCAAGAAAAAGTCCCCAGATGTGTCTTATTATAAGAGAGTAATGGAAGGGCTAGGGAGATGGCTCAGTGGTTAAAAAAACAGTAATGAAATATAAAAAGATTGTAGTATTTTTCTGTTCATTTAGAAGCTACTGGCTACATATCTTACAAACACATGTTTTCTTTCCTTTCATTTTTTTCTGTTGTTTTTGTTTCCTGTTGAGGTAATGGCTCACTTAGTATTCCAAGTTGATCTGGAATTTACCACCCAACACCCTGTGTTGAACTCAGCCTTCTGAGTGTCCTGAACTACCAAGTTCAATATACCTGTGGCTGTCTTCAAAATAACAAAATATTTAACTGATAGTTTACAAAGCTCCAACTTAAGCAAGGAAAATGGTAATAATTTTCTTAATAAATGTGAATTTAAATACAAAATAATACAAATGTTTAAAATATACAAATTATAAGCATGGCTATTTAAGTTAAAAGCATATTTAAAAAGCAAAGAAAATAAGAGCAAAAATCACAGCATCTATGATCCACACAAACCCTTCTGTTTACTTAAAGATATATTGTCTCTTATAATAAGAGAAAGGATATGTTCAAGTGAATTCAAAACAGACGTTAAATTCCCAACATGGCATGTAGTCATTCAGGAAGGAGAAGTGTGAGGTTTGGTTTTGTTTAATCACTTGTTTCATAATAAGCTATCTGGGGTGGAGAAATTGTTCAGAATTTAATAATTCGTAGAGTTCACGCAAAGGGTCCAAGTTCAGGTACCCAGGCTTCCATATTGAGTTTTTCACAGTCAACCATACCTCCAGCTCCAGAGGATATGAACACCCTCCCTGTACATTCATGGATATCTGCATCCATGCACACATATTATCCACACAGAAGCACATGCATACATATAATTGAAAATAAAAGCAAAACCCTTTGAAAATGATAAAGAGAGTGAGATATCCACGGGTTTCTATTTTTGTACATTTCTTGGTTGTGCTTGCTTTCTCATCTACAATGGTTAACATTTTCCAGTGGTCCCTGTAAATGATAAAAACATCTTCTTCAGGTTTACTTTTTTTTAATAATTTATTTTTTATATCTTCAAGTTACATCTCAATCACAGTCCCCTCCCTACTCCCCCCTCCAGTCCCACCCTCCCACCTTCAACCCCCCATTATTTTCCCTTTTTTTTAGTTTAAGGTATATCTTATTTCCCCCCACAGTTCCCCTTTTCAGTCCAATAAATGGCTCTTTCTCTTATAATAATAGATACAATACAAAACAACAGAGGTAATTAGGCCACAGTTATGAGGGTTATATGGCTTAGCATACATTCCCAATGTCCAGTCCATATGTATTTGGCACCTGACTTTAACTTTCTACTATCTAACCATCTCCATGAGTTTAAAGTTCTATATCTAACTCATCTTTCATACTAACTTGCAACACAATTTTAAAAGCATCATCATAGATCTATAACACTCTCTTGACTCCTAAACAACTCAAAATTTAATTATGAGACTCTAGCTATCTATTCTTCAACCACCTCAGAGACCTGAGAGGGATAAATATACCTGATTTTATAGGAAGTACAGGGCCTGCAGCTTCCAAAACTAAGAAATGACATACCAGTGGCTACCTGGACAGTTCCCATTTTCTCTCCATACATTACAGCATCGATATTCAGTCGTTTGGCCCTGTTTCTCTGACAGACATTGGTTGTAGAGCAGGAATTATGAAGGACTTACCTACCCTGTCTTGGCAGTCTAGGCTGTCGACTTAACTGCTTCCAAGTTTTGTCCTTTTTGGACAGCATTCTGTCTACAGTTGGAGCAAGGTGTTTTTCCTGCCAAGAGATAGGCTTGTGACTAATTCAATCATCTCCCACTGGAGATTCTTCGATGCTCATCTTCTATTTGGAGTAGAATAGGGGGTGCTGTCAGGAGTTAATATGTCTCGATATAAAAAAAAAATCTAAAGTTACGAAAACATCTTTGAATGCCATATTCTGAAGATCTCTTGAGGTTTTTGAAGAAGCCCTATCTATCTCTTATATTAGGATAAGCAGATGATGCTTGTCTCTTAGCAGCTTTATTTCTGATTAGCTTAGAAAATAGGTTTATTATTTTTTATGAAGATAGTCTTTTCTGCCACTTGGGTTGTTCACACTCATAATGATAGCTTATCTACTTAAACATAAGTAATGTGGTATATAGAGGTATTTTAATCAAAATCATGGTTCCATCTAACCCTCATTGTATTTTTGTTGGTTTTTACCTTATATATTAAAACATATATTATTAATCTGTAAGTTTAAGACTGTTTTTTCTTTATTGTGTTCATCTTTTCCTGAACCTTCACTATTATGTTGTTTTGCAGCTAATTCTTATTTCATGCTAATCTCTCCCATTGTTTCTGGTAAATGATTTTGTGGCTTTGATTACTATGTGATTTTGACTTCCCTTTCTGCATATTCTGGGGTAACATGTATTCTTCTACTTGTTTGTTTTCTTTAGATTTGACTCACTACTTTATTAATTTATTTATTTTAGCTATGACATATCATGTGTAACTATGATAATGTAAATTTGAATTTAACTTGTTTTTTAACTTGTTTTTTTTTTTTGTTTTCTTATTTGATACCCTTGATAAGATTATGCACGGTTTTGCCAATTTGTAATTCTGGAATTTTTTTTTTTTTTTTTTTTGGTTTATGGAGACAGGGCTTCTGGCCATCCTGGACATGCTTTGTAGATCAGGGTAGCCTAGAATTCACAGAGATCTGTCTGTCTCTGCCTCACAAGTACAGGAATTAAAAATTATGAGCCAGTCAACACGCATGGCTAATTCTGGAAAGTTTTACATAAATTCTTTCCACACAAAGATCTCAAATCTGTTTAACAAATTAAAATCTCTTATTTTATTTACCCTCCATCTTTTTTCAAAATAATTTTATGGACAGCCTTTAAAGAAATGGGTTTCCAAGAAGTTTGTAATCAGAGGCTGAACTTCAGAGCTTTACTAAAAACCTGGAGGCTGGAAGAGTCTGTGGGGCTGAACCATCTTAGTTAGCCATTTTGAGTTGTTCTGGTTGTGGATTTTTGAGGAAACAGCTATTGAGGAAGTCTGCAAGGGTGGATCATCTGGGCTACTTTTCTTCTTTGGTGTCTGATCCCTTCCTTCAGAGGTTTCAGTTGTCTATCTTCCCTGAACTCCTTAGACGGATGTTTTTAATTTCTTGGAAAGATAGTAACAGAGCCCTGTCCTAATCCTAACCCTGGGGTGCTACTTTTTGGGGGGTGAGGTAATATCTTTCCTACAGCAAATTGTTTTTTTTTTTTTTTGGACAATATAACAAGTGATATATTTCAATTGAAATTGAAAATATTTATTTTGGTATTTTGGCACTACACTTACCTTTCAGTGTATATATTTTGAGATTATAAAAGACAATTCACTTTGAATTTCAGCATTCTTTCTTTATTTTTATTTTTTAAATACTTTATTTTTTTTCTTCAAGTTACATCTCAGTAACAAAACCCTCCCTATTCCCCCTTCCTATCCCGCCCTTCCACCCTCTTCCCCCCAGGAGTTTCCCCTTTCAGTCCAACAGGTGGTTCCTTCTCTTATAACAGTAAGTATTATACAAAACAATAGATATAAATATGCCACATTTATGAGAGTTAAATGGCCCAGTATACCTTCCCAATGTCCAGTTTATACATATTTGGCCCCTGACTTTAGCATTCTACTATCTAACCATCTCCATGAGTTTAAAGGTCTATATCTGACTCAACATTCATACTAACTTGCAACACACTTTTAAGAGTATCTTCTTAGATCTATAACACCCTCTTGATTCCTAAACAACTCAAAATTTAACTATGAGACTCTAGCTCAGAGACCTGAGAGGGATAAATATATTTGCTTATATAGGAAGTGCAGGGCCTGCAGCTTCCAAAACTAAGAAAGGATATACCAATGACTGCCTGGACAGTTCCCATTTTCTCTCCATACATTCCTGCATCAGTCTTCAGCCTTTGGGTCCTGTTTTTATGACAGACATTTATTGTAGAGCAGGTATTATGAAGGACTTACCTACCCTGTCTTGGCAGAGTTAGGCTGTCGACTTCCCTGCTACCAAGTTTTGTCCTTTTTGGACAGCAGTCTGTCTGCAGTTGGTGCAAGGGGTTTTTTTCATGCCAAGAGAAAGGCTTGCCACTAATTCAACCATCTTAAAGTGGAGGTTCTTCGATGCTTATCTTCTACTTGGATTAGAATAGGGGGTGCTGTCAGGCGCTGATATGTCTCGATATCAAAAAAAAAGAAAGTCTTGATTTAAGATAGCATCTTTGAATGCCATATTCTGCAGATCTCTTGGGGTTTTTGAAGATGCCCTATCCATCTCTTGTATTTAGATAAGCAAATGTTGCTTGTCTCTTAGCAACTTGATTACTGGGTAGTTTAGAAAATATCTGTGATAGACTGTCATAGTAGCTAACAAAGTGACATGTTTGCATGACTAGGAGTTTGTTTTACTTAACTATCCTAGACCGTTTTAGACGGTTGGTATCAAGAGGTCAGAGCTTCACATTTTATTTTTAAGTATCTCTAGGTATGATACCATTAGGAAGCGTTACCTTTAATTTTGTATCAATATACAAAGATCTATTCAATTGTGGTTAAATATACTCTTAATTATGTATCAATATACAAAGATCAATGCCTATGTAGCCCAATACAATCTTAATATTACGTCCATATGCAAGGGTCAATACCATTGTGGCCAACTCTAATCTTAATTTTGTATCAATATACAAAGATCAATACCGATGTAATCCAATACAATCTTATTTTTGCACAATAAACAATGGTCAATACCACTTTAGCCAAATAAACTACGAATTTTGTATCAATATACAAAGGTATAAGGGCATATTCAATAATCTGCCCCTTCTTCTTGGACCTTCCTGTGCTATGACTATATCTCATTTTTCTCAAGCCCATTCACTCCTACATAGGAAAGGAAGAAGGATACAGAAAAGGAAAAGTAGGAAGTCCCTGGGGCTAACCCCCAAAACCCATTAAGACAGGACCATTTATCAGCTTGTAGTCTCTTCCCCTAAATATCAGAGTTTTCAGTTATCCTTCAAATAACCAAAAAGAAGGGCAGAGAAACACCTTCCCCACCCTCTGGGCATGGGATGTCGCTCTCTTAAAGTGACTTCCTGCTGATTTGGGTCGTAGTAGACCTGTTTGGGGCCCGAACCCAAATGGAAAAAATGGTTAAAAATGTTAGTACACTCCTTTTATGTTCAGTCCTTCTGTTCTCAGCTGTTTAGATGACCTAAGGGGTTTGTAGGCAGAAGCTGATCTTGCAGGCTTCACTGAGGTTCCTGCCGGGGCATTGTGTAGAGCTGAGCGGTCCCAGTGACTTTGGATTGCTGTGGTGTTTGCAGGCCCCCGATGGAGACAGCTATTGAGGAAGTCTGCCAGGCAGAATCAACTGGGTCACTCGTCCTCCTTGGTGCCTGATTCTGCTCTCTGCTGAGGTTTCCGCTGTCCAGCCGTCCCCGGGCTCCCCTAAAAAAATCATTGCAAATCCTATGTGCCTGCCTCTGCCTTCCAAGTATTGGGATCAAAGGGATGTGCCTCCCAATTGTTGGGATTAAAGGTATGCATCATACCTTTAATCCCAACAATTGGGAGGCACATCCCTTTGATCTAAGTTTTTCTCTATTTGGAGCTTGCTCTTTGTCAGACTGGCCTTGAACTCAGAGATCTGAATGTTTCTGTCTCCAGTGTGTTGGAATTAAGGGTGTTTGCCTCTCAAGTGATGGAATTAAGGTGTGCCCCATCACCACCTGTTTATTGTAACTCTTGGATTTAAAAGACAACTAACTCTACAGGGATCCTCCTGTCTCTGCTGCAGTTAAAGGCATTAACTAACACCTGTCCGAAATTGTATAGGATATTTAAAGGATGCAAACTAATATTTATTCAAACGTCATTTTGTCAGGTACTAGCATAGTTTATCACAGATGTTTTCTAAGTTAACCGGAAATCATGTTGCTAAGAGACAAGCAACATTTGCTTAGCCAAATATATGGAGATAGATAGTGGTCTTCAAAAACCTCAAGAGATCTGTAGAATACGACATTCAAAGAAGTTTTCTTAGCTTAAGAATTTTTGATATTGAGGCATATCAGCTCCTGACAGCACCCCCTATTCTACTCCAAGTAGAGGATGAGCCTTGAAGAATCTCCATTTGGAGATGGTTGCATTAGGGCAAGCTTATCACTGAGGAAGAGAAATCTGTTGCTTCAACTGTAGATAGAATGCTGCCAAAAAGGACAAATCTTGGAAGTAGATAAGTCGTCAGCCTAGCTCTGCCAAGACAGGATAGGCAAGTCCTTCATAATTCCTGCTTTACAATTAATGTTTATCAGAGAATCTTGTCAAGAGGCTGAAGATAGATGCTCTAATGTATAAGAGAAATTGGGGGCTGTCCAGGCAGCCAGTAGTCTGTCATTTCTTAGTTTTAGAAGCTGCTGGATCTGCACTTCCTGTATAATCAGACATTTTTATCCTTCTCAGGTCTCTGCTGTGATTGAAGACTAGATAGTTATAGTCTCACAGTTAAGTTTCAGGTTGTTTAAGAGTTAAAAGAAGTTTCTTGGTATAAAAAGATGTTTTTAATTTGGTAATGCAAGTTAGGATATACCTTGAGATAGGTATAGAATTTTAAACTCATGGACATAGTTGGATAATAGAGTATTCATCTCAGTTACTGGCTCTGTGTGGAGTAGACATTGGGAATGTAAGTTATGCCTTGTAATTGTCATAATTGTGGGTTAAATATTTTTTTAAAAAAAGAATTATGAGTTCTGGGAGAAGGAAGTGTGGGTGAGAGGGTGGGACTGGGAGGGGTGGAAGGAGGGGATTGTGTTGGAGATGTAACTTGAAGTAATAAATAAACATAAAAAAAGAAATGGGTTTCTTTGAGATGTTTTATATATATTTATCCCTATTATATCTGCACTCCTTAGCTTGCTTTCTGATTTATTGCCTTCTCCCCTCATGCTCTTTCTCTTTTCATAACTTTTAGATTCCATTATCCTCTCTTGCTATTCTTCTTTCCATTTGTCTCTTATAATAACCATTTCCATATTAATCATACGCACACATAGTAGTTTATAAATGAAGCACAATTAAACACAATAAAGCTCAAATAAACACAGCACAAACATCCTATTCACCTACATCTGATGAGAAGGGGGAAAGCATTTGTTTTTCTGAATTGGTCTTTAACATTTTGGAATGATCCAATTATCATTTTCTAAATAAAACAATATTCTTTTCAACATTTAATTATTATTTGAATTAATTCATATTTGACTGATGAATAAAAATATATATTCAGGGTCTAGGATGATTCAGGAGTTACAAGCACTTGTTATTCTTGCAGGGGACCCAATTTCAGCTCCTAGTGTCCATATCATGGCTTACAAGTGTCTTTAACTCCAGTACCAGGGGATAAAATCCTTCTTCTGAATGCTTTAGGGAGCAGGTATACATGTGGTGAACAAGACTAGATGCCAGAAAAAAAAACCTTCTCATACATATAAAATAAAATGAATGAATCTAAAAAATAGAAGCATATGTATATATTGCAGTGTGTTTGGTAGAGTTTATGTTTGATACATGCATACATTGAGAAATGATAATGCTGTACCAGTTATTGGCCTACCTATTTGCTTCTTTTATTACAACACAAAAGTATAGTTTCTATTATACTTTATACAATCAAGCTGTATCTCTGCATTATATGTTTATTTAATCTTTATTTCTTTTTTTGGGATTTTTTTTAGTTTTCATCCAGTATCAGGATTCCTTTGTGACATCCAGCCAGTGAGCAATATTTTATTCTACTTCTCAGGCTATGTGTTGATTTTTAAAGACTTTTAGGCTAGTGTTTCTATCTCATTCCTTTAAAGACATCACATTACTGTCTTCTGCCCTTAAATGCCTTTGAGGACATATTTACTGCTGTACTTACTAGTGCTATTAAGACATTTTATTCCTTTGAACTCTTCTCACTGGCTGCTTTCTTTTTTATTTTTGTCATTGTTATTCCACCACCCCTTTGGTAGTAGTATGTGGTGTTATGCATATATCTCAATAACTATATTTTTTTCTACTTGGAATTTTACTGACACTCCTAAGAGTGCAGAAAATTTGATATTGAGCATGCATTTAATCAATCAACATAGCTTCACAAGTTGTTCCTTTCACATCCCTTCTTTTTTTACATCTGAAACTCACATTGATTGTGAGTTTGGATTGATTTCATATCTCTTTTTTAGAAGTTTATGTTCACATTGTCTCTCTACTTTTCCATGCTGCTTTCTGTTCCTTTGAGGCAATTGTATAATATCCTGATTACTGATTTTCATTGACAACTTGACACAAACTTGTGTACACTGGGAAAAGAAAACCTCAAGTGAGGACTTTCACCAACAGATTGACTTGTGGGTACATCTGTAAGGAAGTTTCTTGATAACTGATTGAGAGAGGAGGGTAAAACACACTGTGGACCTTACATCCTTTTCTTCTTTTTTTAAATTATAATGTTTATTTATTACATCAAGTTACAGCTCCATCATAGTGCCATCTTTCCACCCCTCCCAGTTCCACCTTCCCACCCTGTCCTCCCTCTCCCACCCATCCCACTCCTCCGATGTGGAGTGTCCCTACATATTAGCCCCTCTCAGTTCAACAGTTATATGAGGGCTAAGAGCTTCCTCTTGCACTGGAGGCCTACATGGTAGCACCTGTAGGGCAAGTTGTCTCATTGATAGGTATATGTTCCTGATCCTTTTAGTGTGCTGGTTGTAGGATAGTTATCCTGTACTATATAGCTAAAATCCAATTATAAGTGAATAGATGCCATGTGCATCCTTCTAAGTCTGGGTTAGCTCACTCAGGATGAGCTTTTCTAGTTCCATCCATTTGACTTCAAATTGCATGATTTCCTTGTTTCTGATAGCTGAGTAGTATTCCATTGGGTAAATGTGCCACAATTTTTTCATCCATTTGTCAGTTGAGGGATCAATGAAAGGAATAGGGGGTAGAGGGTGAGAAGGCAAGACTGGGATTGGTGGAAAGAGGGTACTGTGATGGAAATGTAGCCTGAGTAATAAATAAACATTAAAAAAACTCAAATGACAACACATGCTGGCAAGATTGTGAAGAAAGGGGAACACTCCTCCACTGCTGGTGCAAGTGCAAACTTGTACAACCACTATGGAAATCAGTCTGGCAATATCTTAGAAAACTTGGAAGAGCCCTACCTCAAGACCCAGCCATACCACTTCTGGGTATCCATTCAAAGGATTCCTCACCAAGCCACAAGGACATAGCCTCATCTATGTTCATAACAGGGTTATTTGAGGTATCTAGAAACTGGAAACAACCCAGATGTCCTTCAACTTACATCCTTTTCAAGTGGTCCATGGCTGTGTAAGAGAGATAGTTTTGATCAAAAACCCAGGAGAAAATGAGCAGGGTTATTCCATGATATCCACTTCAGTTCTCATTTCCTGTTTCCTTCCTTGATCCTATTCTGATTTTTCTTACTAAAGAACTGTGAACTGGAAGTGCAAAGTGAAATAAATAAATTTCACCACAGCTACAAGAAGCACACCAGAATTTCTAATATATTAATTTTCTCAGTAGTTTGTCTAAGTTGATAGTAAATGTTGTATTCTTACTGTGATTTAATTTTAGAAAAATCTACTTAACTCTTTCTGTGTATTCTATTTTATATTAATGCTAACATGTTTTCATATTCCCTGAAATTTAATTGATTACATCTTTTCTACTTGAACTATTAAATACTTGATAACTTTAGGGTTTTAATTTTTAAATTTGGTTTTCCAATTTTTTATGAGTCTGTAATATATTTCCTACGTAATTGTAACACTTATTTCTATAACACTTATTTGAATAAGTTTTGTCTTTACAATATACTCATATTAACTAACTGTGATGTCTTTAAAATAAACTACTCTCCTAGGTAGCCAACTTGGTATTCTAGTCTATTTGGGAAGCAAGAGTTAAGTATACTTGATTCAAGTATATCCATAACTCTATAATGAAAATTAATGTTCACTTTGATAATAAATTAAGCCATTAATAACTTAGAAACTCTTACAAGATGAATACATTGTACTTGATGAGAAAAATAATAACTTGCCTCATTATTTCCAAAGCATATTTCTCTTCGATGCATTATTGCTTAATGACAACAGAGTTTGTCGGGCTGATTGTACACATTAACCTGGAACCCTCAGATTAGTTTTGTGATTATATTGTCAAATAAGAAAAATCTTATCAACTGAAGTGTGACAATTACTGAAATTATTCTGTGGAAGGAGTAAAGGTTAAGTACTTGCCATTGGAGAGCTCTGAAAGGTGACAGGTTTCTACTCTTAAGTATATGGCAGTTGGATCCAAAACAGTTTCTAATCCTGTGTCATAGAATATTGGAACAGAAAATCTAGGTGAAAATGTTCATTTTAAACAAAATTTCCACAACTAATAGCCATTGGGTAGGCAGAGAAAACTCAGCAATTAACATGGCATCTATTCATTTATAGTAGGATTTTAGCTATATAGTATAGGTTATCTATACTACAACCAAATGCACCAAAGGGAACATGGACATAGACCTTTGTTTGTTTTGTTTTGTCTTCCTGTCAATGAGACACTTTTCCCTGGTGGTGCTTCCTTGTAGGCCCCCATATGACTGCTGAACTGGGGCTGGGAATGTTATGTAGGGACACTCCACTCCAGAGGAGTGGGAAGGAAGAGTTAGAGAGTAGAGGGTGGGAGGGCGGGACTGGGAAGGGTGGAAAGAGGACACTATGAGGGAGATGTAGCCTGAAGCAACAAATAAATAAATGTATTTTTTTTAAAGAACAACAACAAAAAGAGCACTTACTCTTTTCTCAGATCATCCAGTTGAGTTTTAAAAACCTGTGTGATGGCTTACAACCACGTGTGACTCTGATTGCACAAGAACCAACATTCACTTCTTGCCTCCACGGACAAGTATACATGCATGATGCACGTGTGTACTTCTAGGCAAAATACACATTCTCATAAGGTAGACTTTAATTAAAAATAACTACTAGTAACTATACTAGACATTAACAACTTGGGAAGGTGACCTTACTAAAACACTCTGAAGAAAAGGACTGGCTAGCTATATAAACTCTCAGGCTGGTGCACTGTCAGAGCCACAGCTGTGGGTAGGTGATAAGCAGCCACGTTGTACCTCCTGATGCAGTTGGAGAAACTGCTGACTGTTTTCACTAAGTATAACAATAGCCATGATTTTAGGTAAATAGTACTGAAAATTAACTCTAGCTGTAATATGCTCTCATCGATTGTCAGATTGAAAGGATCTAGAATCTCCTGGGAAGAAGGGATTGAGAAAGAAGCCACTGAGCATGTGTATGAAAGAGATTCTAACCTAAGTTAACTGAGGTAAGCAGACCACCTTAGATATAGGCAAAATTGTTTATTGGGCCGAGGTCCAAGAGCGTATAAAAAAGAGAAACCAAACTGACAAACAACATTCAGCACTCTGCTTCGTCACTGTGTATGCAAAGTGACCATGGGCCTCAGGCATACCCCTCTTCCTTTAAGCTGTGGTGCTCAGGTGACTTGACCAGCAGCATGGAAGAAACTGACACAGGTACATTGTCACATCCTGGGCACCTCAACTCCACACATAATCACTTGCACTGTCTGGAAGGACTTGTGTTTAGAGGCATGGAACATTGTCTACATGTGCTGTGCATGCAGAAGTCCAGAGAAGGCACGGGCTCTTCCCTGATGTGTCTTCAGAGAAGTTTTATTTCCATCCCTTATATCCATGCATGGGCTGTGTGGTTGCAGAGACTCCTAGATCATTTGGTATTTGAAGAGAAGATTAGTACCACAAAGAGAGAAATTCACATTTAGAAGTTTAATACATAAAACTAGTACAGAAGAAAGCCATGTGTAGAAATCCACTGCTAACTTCAATCCAGTCTAAGTTTCCACTGGGTCTAAATTTAGTTACTAATGTTCAATGCTGAACATTTGAATTATGCTGCTATTGTGTGGATAAACTTACAATTTTCATTTTTAGATAAATACAGATTCACTTTAAAAGGTGGTAGCTGTGACTCAAGGAAAGAAAAGAAAAAAAACTATGGGTCAGAGATACATTATAATAAATATATTGCATTTTTCTATATGTATTATATATTATATATGAATATAATAAATTAAATCTGTATAAATATATATTTTATACATTAAATATATATATAATATATAAAAGTACATAATGAAGTGACATCTAAACATTGAAGTTCCTTACTTCATGGGCTTATACCAAAACATTGATAGACAGCCTAAACCTGTATCTCTAATGTTTGAAAAAATATAAATAAAATAACAATTAAAAAAATCCATTGCTTCAGTTTTCTTTATAATTAAATGAAATATTGTTTGCTTAAGAATTATGTGCTTGAATGACTGTTAGTTTGCATTTCTTAATTATCTTGAACAGTTTTTGACAGTTGCTAACAAATGGCCAAACCTTCACATTGCATTTTTAAGCATTACATAGGTACAAAACCTTAAAAAGAGTTAACCTCAATTTTATATCAATACACAAAGATCAATACCAATGTAGCCAAATATAATCTTAATTTTGTATAAATATACAAAGACATAAGAACATGTTCAATACTATATCCCTTTCTCTTTATCATTCCTATATTATGTCTATATCCTTTTTTTTTGTCAAGTCTTCCCCCTCTTACATAGGAGAGAAAGAAAGATAGAGAAAAGAAAAAGAAAGAAATCCTTGGGTCTAACCTCCTGAACCTTGTTTAACAAGACATTTAGAAACTTGTAACCAATCCTTTGTTAGGTACTAGCATAGTGTATCACAGATATTTTTAAGTTAATCAGAAATCAAGTTGCTAAGAGACAAGCAACATTTGCTTATCTAACTATATGGATATATGTAGATGGTCTTCAAAAACCTCAAGAGATCTGTAGAATATGGCTTTCAAAGATGTTTTCTGATTTTCCCTAAATCAGAAAACAATCCATATATGAGGGGAGTGCCAGTCATGAAGGGAAGATGGATAAGGTGTTAATGTTTTGCTTGCTGGATTTTTAGGGAAGACAGAATCTGACTCTCTGTTCTGATGACTGTCCAGATTAGCTTGGCTGACTTCCTGGATGCTTCTAGAAAATTAACATATTCATTGTCCTTTTTGACCTTGCATTTCTTTTCTTTTATTTTGTTTTTTCACTGTTTATTTATTACTTCAATTTACATCTCCATCACAGTCCCCTCTCCTCATCCCTCCTGGACCCACCCTCTCACTCTTTCATCATCTCCCACTTCTCCCACCTATACTACTCCTCTACTGTGGGATACCCTATATGTCAACCTCCTTCAGTTCAGCAGGCATATGAAGCCTAAGAGCTTCCTTGTCCACTGGCGGCATACATGGCAGCTCCACTAGGGCAAGGTATTCCACTAACAAGTAACAAATCTATGTTCCTGTTCATTTCAGTCTGTTGGTTGTAGGATAGTTATCCTGTTCCATATGGCTAAAATCTAGTTATAAGTGAATAGATGGCATGTGCATCTTTCTGGGTCTGGATTAGCTCACTCAGAATTTCCAGTTCCATACATTTGGCAGTAAATTGCATGATTTCCTTGTTTCTGATGGTTGAGTAGTGGTCCATTGTGTAAATGTACCATAGATTTTTTTATCCGATGGGCGTTTGAGGGACATTGAGGTTGTTTCCAGTTTCTAGCTATTGCAAATAAAGCTGCTATGAACATAGTTGAAGAGATGTCCTTGTGTATTGGTAAGGAATTATTTGGATGTTACCTAGGAGTGATATGGCTGGATCTTGAAGTAGAACTATTCCAAGTATTCTAAGATACTCCCAGAATGATTTCCATAATGGTTGAATAAGTTTGCACTCCCACCAGCAAAGGACACTGTCACTAGAACAAAATGGCCACCTAGAGATTTGGAAAAGATCTTTACCAACCCCACATCAGACAATGGGCTAATATCCAAAATTTATAAAGAAATTAAACACCAAGAAACCAAATAATCCAATCAAAAAAATGAGGTACAGATCTAAACCAAGAATTCACAAAAGAGGAATTTCTAATGGCCGAGAGACAGTTGAAGAAATGTTCAACATCCTTATTCATTACAGAAATGAAACTCAAGATGACTCTGAGATTCCATCTCACACCTGTCAGAATGACTAAGATGAAAAACTCAAATGACAGCACATGCTGGCAAAGTTGACCTTGCATTTCTTAATACAATACTGAATGAATGCAGGCCACTAGTTTGTGGGAACCAAAAGTATTAGAATGTAACAATTTGAAGACTCATGCCATCAGGTACACTTGGTGTTTATTGAATTTATCAAATGTATTCATTTTAAACATTTATTTTAATTACTTTACTTCAGAAATTATATATATATATTATATTTAGAGTATTGTCTTATATTTTACAAATGCTCAATGAAGATTGAAGATTCTAGACATGATGTTTGAGATCTATGTCTGCTCAAAGATTTCTGAGCTTGTGAATGGTTCATTGAGGTTATTTATGTTTATGAAAATGACTTTGAGCAATAAACTTGGAAACTAAAATTTACAGTTTTTCTTTGAGTATTTTTGTATTCAGATATTGACTAAACACATCAGTTTCTGTTTTGAATGAAAGACTGCATTTATTAAGCACAATACAAATTTAGTTCACACTGAAAAATAGTACAGAGGAGCTTAGAGAGAGATTTGAAACCTGTCTATCTTTAGAAGAGATATCAAGGCAAAAGATTTCTCCAAAAAAGGAAAGAGAAGTTGGTGGAAAGGCAGATTCTTTTTTATAGTTCTTAGATTTACCTTTAGAGTAAAGGATTTCTTGTTTGAATCAAATATTTCAATGGGTTTTCTCTGTTCAAAGTGAAAATCAAGGTCCTATTCAAGACTGTTCAATTGGATGCTGACTGCTCTACATCATAATACAAAAAGATTTCTTTATTGTGTGCCTGGCTATGGGTAACATCTTTTAAATGTGATTGCCTTCCATAGCTTTTCTTCTCGATATAGATTTGTACTTTGTTCCTCTGTAAATTTTTATTAGGAGCAATTGTGTCCTCTCTGGCAGAGTAGGAGCAAATACCTAAGGGTTCATCTTGATGTCATACTACTTGGCCACAGCAGAATTGACCAGACTGGCAATGACAAGATTTTTGGACTTTTCTACTATATTTCCCATATGATGGCTATCTAAGTTAAATAATGTAGACATTGTAAAATGTATCACTGTTATCTTTTATACCAATAATTTTATTTTCAAGAGAGGATATATATATATATATATATATATATATATCCATATATAATATGTAACCTCAAATCAGGGCTGTGCTGTCTTCATGGCAGATGCATCAGGCAGTGACTCAGTGAGCACAGACAAAAGCATTTGATAAGAAAGGGATATAGAAGAGGTGACTACAAACTGTGTTAGGGCTTCAGGAGGATTTTCTAGGGGTTACTATTAAACTCAAGATTTAATAAAGAAAAGCAGGTGGAGTGATCATTTTATAGGCCTGATCCTAGACAAAACAGTAAATAGAATTTCTCCTGCCAAATGTGATTATACAAATGAAGAAATCAAGCAAAGTAAAGTTTAAACAGAATAGAAAAGGCACTAATGAAAAGTAAAAACCAATCAAGGGGATTAGTGCTAATAAAAATATCTATGTGGGTATAACTTACTTCAAGAATTTAATTCTCCCTTAACACTTCTCATAATTACTTTCACTTTAGGTGTAGCCATAATGGCTATGTTTCCTTCAAATAATCTAACAAAACAAAATAACAAGATGGAAATCATGATATTTTTTTTTCAAAAATATAATGGCTATTAAATAACAAGTTAATAAACAAGTCTTAGCAAAGGTTCAAAATTGCTATACGTTAAGAATGTACAGAGACAAAACACAGCAGGTATAAAATTACATAAGGAGTGTATGAAGACATGCCATGTGTTAGAAGGAAGAACATCATTCCACGTGACCTGGAACATTGGCATAGCTTGGAGAGGAACAGCCCAAGAGGATAACAAAAGGAAGAAACACAAGACGTTAGATTGGACATGACAAGATTCGTCCTGAATGATGCAGAACAAGATGCTGATGAACATCAAACATCCCAACATCCTATGGGACCAAGCGTTAGTCTGCATCAGCTCCTTTTCCATCAAAACCTGCTTCCAGGACAGCTTCAAACAAACTGTTCCTGAAAAAGCCTACATTTTCAACATTTGAGAGACTGAACAACAAATGTTGCTATTAAGTTGCTTAACCATTTTTTTTTTCATTTTTATTTGAAACCCTGACAGATTTTCTTTGCCCTAAATCAGCAGGAAGCAAACTTCAGAAGAACCATGTCCATTCCCTTAGGTTGGGTGGGTAGGCTTTGGTTATTTTATTGGGTTATGGATGCTTGTTGTTATACAGGGCTTTATAAAAAGGTAGGAATGTGGGTATATAATATAAGAATGATAAGATGTAACGGTATAATATTGAATATTCCCTATAACTTAGGGCTAGTGCCACTCTCTAAATTAGGTTAATTTTTGATTTATTGGTATAGAATTTTATATATTGACACACACTTAAAGTTATTTTAATAAACATATATGTATATTTCAACTGTTATATAAGGCATTGTGCCTATACAACGCATTTAAAAATAAAGGATGACTTCAAATCCTTTTATGGGCTGCTATTGCAATCTGTTTAGGAGATTAGGTAATGCAGATTGATGCTTGGTCAGTTGGGGTCATGTTAGTATCAGATACTAATCATAATTTATTAGAAAAATATGTTTCATAGGTTAAACTAATATTAAATGGTTAGAAATATACAGTGTGTTTGTTCAGACATATAATAGATAGATAGATAGGTAGACAGATAAATAGACAGACAGACAGATAGATACATAGATAGATAGATAGATAGATAGATAGATAGATAGATAGATAGATGTTTTCAAAATCCTTGGAGGCATATACAAAAATGGCATTTAAAGATGTTATTATTATTTTTTAAAAATCTTTGACTTGAGGCAGTCAGTTCCTGACAGCCCCAATTTGACTTTGAAAGAGACAATGAGCATCAAAAAAGTCTCCAACAGGAGATAATTCCTAATAGGCAAAAGAGCCCCTGCTCTCTCAACTGCCTATACACAGTACAAAGATGGATCAGAGCTTAAATGCAGGTAAGTCAGTGAACTGATTATGAAAAGAAGGGAAAACCCTTCTTATTTCTTGCTGTGCAATTAAGTCTATGAGATATGCTTGGCCAGAAGGCTGAAGAGATGCTCCACCATTATAGAAATATTTGGGACTCTACAGGCAGCAAGCTGTCATTTTTCCATTTTGGATGCTGCTTGCCTGTACTTTCCACTTACTCAAATATAATTTTATCCCTTCTCAAGTCTCTGATGATATTGAAGAATAGTAGATAGTTATCATTTAAAATCAAGCTTAGTTGTTAAGTATCTTGAAGATGTTTTTCGACTGATAAATATAGGATATGATAGAAAATGATTTAAGTTTAGAAATTTATACTCACCAAGGTGAGATGGATGCTATTTCTTCTTCAAGGTTTCCTGATAGGGTAAACATTATGTATATAACTTTTATATATGGCTTCCATGTTTGTTTTATATTTGTTCTTAATGTATATAGTTTAAAATAGCCTTTTAACTAGACAAAAAGGGGGAATTTTTGGGGTAATCTGAAAGCTGTTGGCATTCTATTGCTACTTACTGGTCTCCAACATCTAGTTTCCACCCTGATGAGTATATTGTCATATATACCTCTCTATGCAGTGGAAGCCTGCTCTACCTAATTTAAAATTTATTGGTTGAATAAAGTGCCTGCAGCATGAAAAATAAGAAGAGGGGTACACATTAAATAGGACAAATATGGTATAGAAAGGTGAAAAGAAAGGGGGAGATTATGAAGACAGTTGGTGAGGGACTAGTCTTGCCTCAGATGACTGCATCCTCTGGAGGGTAGCAAAGGAGAATATATAGCTTACTATGGCTATAGACTGGAACAGGACTAAGTTCTAGAAGAAAAAGAACTGCTTAAATAGAATTTGATGCTGTTGTGGGAGTAGGACTATTATCCCAATTAGTCAATGCTTGGAACCCTTCAACTCATCATTTCTAAGGTGAAGAACACTTGTTTAGATAGTATTTGTTGACCCTCTTCTTTGATTGTCAATGACATTGTTTGGGCCTACCTCAGTAATATGGAGGAAATTATTCCTTACTGTTCAGCTATTTTTGGAAGTCATGTATTTCTCTTACTGTAACCATAATGTCTAGCGTCATGGAGAACGCTAATGTACAATGCTGTTTCAAAGACAAGATAGTAAGATGAAAATCATTTAAACATATTTTGAGGGATACAAATATCACCTTATTAAGAAAGACCTTAATTCCTATGTATGAGTAACAAACAACATAGCTATCTATGGAATGGCAAGTATCTGAACATCTGTATTAGACCACCTCCAAAAAGTCCAATGGAAAATGTTGATAACATGGCCCATTAACAACTTGGAATAGAACAAAAATGGAGATCAGTAAGATGGATTTTAATAATTTGTAAGCAAAGAAAACCCTGTTTATAATATAGGGCATATAGTCAAGACAAAATATGTGTGATCGCAAACACATTGAAATGAATATCTGACTAGATGTCAGAATGTCTGCTAGAACAGGATGAAAGACAAAGCAGTCATTACCCTCTATAGCTTAGAAATAGCTGCAGATTATTTCCTGCTCATCTTATGTTCACATTGTGGTTCATCGTAACTCTGCTCACATACCCACTCAGGTCCACAGGCTAATGGAGAAGTGGCTATCAGCAAAATTGTTGGTTACTGTTTGAGAAAGGAATGTTCCAACACAGATGTGACCCAAGTCTCTTCAGTTCATAACTCATGAATTTTCAAAGGAGTCCAGCTCACAAAAAAGAGCAAAAGAATAACCCTGCAGAGAGGAGAGAATGGTGCAAATATTGAAGGAAAATCTTGAATGCCTACCACTCAGCACCAAATATCTCAATTTAATTGCACCCCCCACTCAATAGATAGTATAATACTTTTAAATTAGAGAATTTCTATCTATGCAGCTGCCACATCAAAGTCCAGGATTTACTTGCAATACACATGCTTACTCTTGTCCATGGTGTTACTCAGAAGTCTCTTAAGTCTGATTATATCTTATATTGATCTTTGTATCACAAGAATGATTATCTTATGTATTTATCTAATGTGTAAAGTTAAAAATGTAAAAAGCACTCTACATATTTTAGGGAAAATGTCAGATGACACACAATAATAATGATCATCAATCTGAGGAGAAAGTGTGTCTTCTTGATATCTGGCCTGCTGCATTCCATGGCCTTCATTCTCTACCCCAAGGAGAGTCTTATTTCCATTCTCTCTTAAAGGAAGGAGAGGAAGAACTGAAGGAGTGAAGTTCTGAGTGAATGTGTATTTTGATAATAACATACCCAGACAAGGATTTCAAGACTGATGGGGCCATGAGAAATTGGCACAGCTATAACCTGTAGAGGTCAGGTTAAAGAGAAAAATCAGCTTTTCTTGTTGAATCAAGTACGAGTATTTATGAACATTTGACCAGTATGTACATATATTAGCTACTGCATGTTGTTGCTCATAGATGTTTATATCCTGAGACTGTTTGCCTACGGAGACCTCCTATGATGGTAGGCTAACTGATCCCACCTACTACATCTACTAATCACACTGAGGTTCTGGGTTGCAATGCTAACATTAGACAACACTAACTGATCCCAGTTCTACTGCGCCCTTGTCTGTATGTCAGTCCTTACTTCATTCCCAGTCATGTACTGGCCATGAAGTCAGTGTGAGATACTTTTGACCCTGTCATGAGGAAGACGGGATAAATTATGTAAGTTATTTTGTTTTAAAACACAAATATGAACAACACTCTCTCTCTCTCCCTCTCTCTCTCTTTCTTTCTCTCTCTCTGTGTATCTGTGTGTATCTATGTGTGTGTGTCTTTGTGTGTCTCTGTGTGTGTGTGTGTGTGTGTGTGTGTTGGTATATCTCTGTGTCTGTGTGTCTTTTGTGTATGTATGACTTGTCAGGTGCTGTCTGTGCTTCTTGAGAGATAAATTTGGGTCAAAATGGGCTGGTAGGAAATTTTTAATGTTAACTTGACTCTGGTCAGTCATTTAAGAAGGGAAGACCTCCATTAAGAATATACCCATAGCACACCTATTAATTGGCCTTGTAGACTCATTAATATGAAAATGATTTTTCCCATGTGAAATTCAGTTTATTTACTCTAGTAGTCATGTGGCTAAGAAATGTAAGTAGTTTTGTGCTTTCTGACCTCTTTCTTAAATATAGTATTTATGAAAAACAGTAACTTATATCATTGGGAGTTTTAGCTGCTTCTCTGCTGTGTACTCCCGATTTCCATGTTTCTACACACCTCCACATTTCCAACAGTACCATGTCTCCCAGCTCAGCTGAATGCTCCTAATAATTTCTAAATTTCTCAGAGATAGAGAAAAACTAGCACAGTGTGAGGGTAAACACTGACTGTTAACTTGACATGAGCTAGAGTCCCTGGGAATGGAAGCCTCTGGTCATGTAAGGGAAGAATTAGTTGGATTATAGTATTCTCTGGTAAGACCTGGGAGAAACTGTCTTGACTAGGGTAATTTCAATGAGAAGGTAAAACAGAAACTTGGTGGCATCATAGATCCAGGTCTTTGCACCAATCCACTGAAATCTATGTCTTCTTCACTCCATGAGCTGTGGACCAGTTTCATCAAGTATAAGTCAAAATACAATGGATATTCTATGAGAATAGAAAGTTAATTATGTGACAAAGTTTCTCTGGCATCTTTAAAAAATTATATATATATATATATATATATATATATATATAATTTGGTGTGGAAGGTAGGAGAATATATATGTGTATGCATATATATATGCATATTTTTCAGGTTCTGTGCTATTGAGTACATGTGATTGCTGAGACAAGAGGCAATTTATCCTTCTTTGCATTCTTTTCTGCTAGTCAATCCAGCCATTTATTCTATACCTGATAATCAACTTGAATTTTCACCCACATTTTTGAAAAAACCATCACTTGTCTCTAATGCTTTTTGAGCTTCTTATTTGTTTTGTTGTTTGGTTGGTTTTTTTTTTTTTTTTGAGTTGTGTCAAAAGCACCATGTTTCTATGATCTTTTACATTCATTGCTTTTTTTAAAAGTTTATTTATTACTTCGTTACATCTCCATTGCCACCCTTCCAGGCCCCTCCCTCCCATCCTCTACCCCCTATCCCACCCCTCCCATGCCTCTGGTGTGTGATGTCTCCGTGTATCAGCCTCCCTCAGTTTGTTGGTCACATGAGGTCTAAGAGCTTCTTCTTTCACAGGAGGCATACGTCTTTCACAGGAGTTCCACCAGGGTGGGGTGTCCCACTGACAGGTAACCAAGTCCCTGTTCCTGCTCTTTTGGGTCTATTGATTGTAGCATGTTTATCCTATACTATAGTGGCTAAAATCCAGTTATAATGAATATATGCCATGTGTATCTTTCTGAATCTGAGCTTCTAATTTGTACATGAAGCTATTTTGAAATAAAACCTCAATCAACTCATATGGTTAGCCAAATACTGAGAGGACATCCATGTTAATTCCACTGAAGGCTGAGAACTGACAATTGTCTACATTTTCATCTGGTACCCTTTTCTGTTTCTATCTCACCTTCTTATCTGATAGGTGCTTTGTTCAGTTCCTTATGCTTGGTCCTGAAATATTTTCCTTGTGTTACCTATGCAGATAAATAGAACATGATTTTCTAATTTCTTTTGATATCACTCCTTCCTAAGAAATATTACCTATGCAGGTTAAATTGTAGAATTTACAATGTAGTTTTAAGTCTTCAGTTCTATTGGTCCTAATGTAAATATAAATTTATCTTAGTATTATAACTATTTTCCTTTTATTAACTTGGTACTGTCTGTTTCCTTCTTGTAAACAAGGTTCAGGGAATCAAATATTTTCAAATTTTGCACTGTTAATTCTCCTCTCTCCAGCCCCAAATAAGATCTGCTGAATTGTTGGACACTGAATAATTATCTGTGAAATGAATGATGGTAGTTGAGATATCCATTTCTTCTTGTGTCTTCACCCAGACTCTGTCTGAGAAAATGTTTAATCATTTCATTATTTATTTTACAATTCAGTTGGGGATACATGAAAGGGAAAAGGCTCAGTGAGGAGTTTCAAGATAGCCACAAGTGGAATGTGTAGGGAGGGGACACTTATCACTATGCATATTAGGAAAACAAAATACTATACAGTGTTAAAATTTTTTTCCTCCCATTGCAAGATATACTTTCCCCATTAATTTTAAAAATTCATTTATTTGTTTATTTTATGTTCCAATCACCGTGGGCCTCCCTCCTCTCCTCCCAGTCCCACCATCCCAGCTACTTCCCCCATATTCCCCTAAAATGAAAACTTGAAACATGTATCCAAACCTGAAATTCTAATTCATATTTCATTTTGGATATAGGTGATCAGCAATAAGCAACACAAATGAAGAGACATATTTTCCCTGATTGGCTACCTGTGCAAGCCAGGTTGGAAAGGTCCCACACTAATTTATTATTCTATTTTTTTTAAATAATTTATTTTTTATTTCTTCAAGTTACATCTCAATCACAATCCCCTCCCTACTCCCCCCTCCAGTCCCACCCTTCCACCCTCCTCCCCCTCAGCCCCACCATCCTCTTCCTTTCTTTTTTTTTTTAGATTAAGGTATTTATTTTTCCCCCCAACAGCTCTCCCTTTCAGTCCAAATAATGGTTCTTTTTCTTATAACTATAAATACAATACAAAACAACAGAAATAAATAGGCCATGATTATAAGAGTTATATGGCTTATCATACATTCCCAATGTCCAACCCATATGTATTTGGCACCTGACTTTAACATTCTACTATCTAACCATCTCCATGAGTTTAAAGTTCTATATCTAACTCAGCTTTCATACTAACTTGCCTCATAATTTTAAAAATATCTTCTTAGATCCAGAACACCCTCTTGATTCCTAAACAACTCAAAATTTAACTATGAGACTCTAGGTATCTATTCTTCAACCACCTCAGAGACCTGAGAGGGATTCTATTTTTAATCAATTGTTTGTGTTATTTTCAGTACCTGTTAGGGAATGTAAAGTGACTTCACTAGATTTGTTTTCGGAAAATTCTAATGCAGATACTTGATCATATGCTGTCTGAGAGTGGTTATTGTTTCCCGTTTTACATCTCCTCTTTTGCTCCCTCTCTTTCTTGGAACAATAATTTCCTATATCCTTTTCTTCTTTTAATGTCCCTTGGTGTCTCTTGGAACTTTTGATTTTGGACAGAGGAGAAACAGTAATTCAATGGAGAAGGGATATGATTTTCAGAAAAAGATCTGTATGTATGTGGATTTTTTTTTTCATATGGGATAAAAGGAAATTCACCATCTGTGGAGATGATAGAGAGGGTAAGAGCACTTTTTGGGTACACCAAAGACTTGAGTTCAGATTCCCAGCACCCATGTACAAAGCCAAGTGTGGAGTGTAATATAACCCTAAGACTCTGAAGATTGGAGAGGAAGGAATCCTGGAACTGGCCAATAGATTGCCAGTTTCAGGTTCAATTTGATACCCTGGTTCACAAATGTAAAGCAGAGAATAATAGAACAGGATCCTGGGTGTCCACCTATGGACTCCATATATGTGAGAACATACAACACACACACACACACACACACACACACACACACACACACACACACTAAAATTTATCTGTACCTCAAACTTCACAAAAAAAACTAATTCACATAATAAATGTAGATGTAGAATATGAAAAACTACAAAGTTTTTAGCACAATTTTTAAGAAAATATTTGAGATTTTTGGTTAGGAAAATTGCTTTTAAATCAAACACCTAAAACAAAGTGCATAAATGAAAATCCAGCTATTGACAATAGGAAAATATATTCCCAATATACTTGGCTAAATGAATTACAATGGGAAGATTTAGACAGCAAAGTATACTCAAAGCACATGCCTGATCAATAGTTTGAATCCAGAAATATATCTTGTAAACATTCTGAATCTGTGAAAGGATAACAAAATAAATTGATCAGTAGGCAAACAAAATAAAACAATTGCAAGAAATGTTTCATCAAGGTCCTCTCCTATGAAAAAATTAATATCCAGAGATGCTCAATGATATGCCTCACTGGAGACACTGAAGCATGCTACAATGAAACATCACCATATTATCACGGAATGAGAAGGAAGAGCTGACAGTAGTTAAAGCTATCTGCAGGAAGTGACTCCAAACAACAAGAAATCTGATGAATTGGGGTGGTCCCACTCATTTTTCCTGGGGATATTTCACCTTCAGATTCCTCAGAGTCAACGATGCTTCCTAGACTGTTTGATAATCAAACAGTTAAATTATCACCACTCTGACAACATGGGTACCAGGAACACACCAGTGGCATTGAGCAGATATGGTCAGGGTCCAGGTGATGGCTTTGGTAGAAGGATTTTCATCAGAAGACCATTCTTTACAGCTTGCAAATTTCCTTCCCTTTTTCCAACACTGAGTCAAAGCCAGCTACATATACAGTAGTTTTTATTTGTTTGTTTGTTCAGTTTTTTTTGAAAGAAGATAAATTCTTCTTGCAAGTAAAAGTTTTGATGTAAGGCTATAGGTGTTGTATCCTTGCTCCAAAGTCCAATTTGTCATATCACATATACATGAAACACATGCACTATAAGATGTTGCTGTTGGCTTCTTGATGATAGTTAATCTTAAAGTAACAATATGTCTCTGAGTATGGCAAGAAAAATTGTTATGTACAACTACAATACTATTATAATTGTAATATGAAGATGGGAAAGTCGTTACAAAGATTAGTCAGTTTCTTTTTGGGGACATGGGGGTTGGCTTAGCCTAAGCACTGGGTTTGAGCAGAATTTAACCCTCTGAACTAGTTTCCTATCTCCCAGCCCAAACCCCAATAAAAATACTTGTGTGAATCTTTCAGAGTGCCGTACTCAATGTCATGCTGATCTTTTGAACCAATCCCTCATGGTCATGTGCACTTTTGCATTTCTTAATGCATGACATCTGGTATTCCTTCCTGTCTTCCTTGTGGCTTCTCCCTCACCAAATGCCTGTGAACCTTTTCCCTGCCTACTTCTCTTCCACCACTTTCAGGCTGCAAGCACTTTATTCAACCAATCAACATTAAATTATGTAGAGCAGAGTTTATACAACAAAGACAGGTATATGTGACAATGTCCTCATCTGGGGTGTCACTAGACCTTATAGTAAGCCAGTGAATGACATTAAACATATAGCAGCCTAGGACAACCCACAACAGTTGCCCCCTTTCTGTCTAATAAAAAGGAATCTTAAGCTATATACAGTAAGGACAAATATGAAGTGATTATGAAAACTATCAGGTAAGACTTACATTTTATTATAGCTTATAAGTAACAACCTAAGAACATCTCCTATATCTAAAAACATCTCCTGAAATCTTAAATGACTTAAGCTAAATTGAAAAACTGTATTTATTTAACCTTCAACCCCATCAGAGAATATGAAGAAACAAAATGAGCAGGAAGCAACTTTGATAAGAATGATGTCACATTTTTGTAGTTTGGGATGGATAGGTTTTGATTGTTTGTTGAAGGAAGGTCTTATAAATTGGTTCTCAGAGGTTAATTTCAGAGCTATGATTTTCTGAGGCATTCTCTGATTGATTAATAAAAGTTGCTGATGGACAATTAACTGGGCAGAAAGAGTATAGGAAGGTGGGACTTCCTGGGACGAAGAAAGGAACCCTGGGTTTACACAGAGGAAGCTCTCTCCCTGCAAGGACTTGGAAGAAGCAATAAATTTTTTGTGTGAGCTCTGAATGTCTAGCAAGCCACAAGGCTGGTTGGGATTAGGTAGTCAGGTTCTAGTTGTGAATCTCCCCAGTTAAGGCCTAAACATTGAGTTGAAACATTAAAGGGTCTTGGTGTATTTAATTATTGAGAAAAAGACCATTGTGGGTTTTAAGCCTCCAGCTAAGGTGGGTCAGACCTGCCAGGCCTGCAGTCCTTCCCTCAACCCAGACCTCTAGCTATGGCAGGCCTCCAGGCTTCTTTCTACAGGCCTCCAGCTAAGGCAAGCATACATACAGGCTTCCCACTACAGGTTTTCAGCTAAGTCAGGGTTACAGGTCTCTAGTTAAGGCAAGCTTGCAAGTGAGTGGCTGGTCATATGCCTCCCACCAAGCCCCAGCAGATGCCCTGCCACCAGCTGTTCTGATGGTCTAATATAACAGTTCAGAGTTATTAATAAATATATTTGTTAAGAAGATTGCAGTTTCAGTTTTATTGGGTGATGGATATTTGTTATTATTCAGGGGTTAAGAAAAAGGGGGCATACAGGAATGTCATATAGAAATAGTATAGGAATAGTAGGTAGATTATTGAATCTACTTTTCAAATTCAAGCTATTTTATTCTCTAAATAAGGTTAATATTTGATACATTGGTATATAATTTTGCATATTAATACAGAATTAAAAGTATCTTGATACACATTCACATATATGTATATTTCAACTTTTATATAAGTTATTGGACCTTCGCAACTCATTTTAAACAATGTTTACTTCTAGTATTTTAGAGCTGCTATTACCAACTGTTAAGAATAATTAAATGATGAAAGTTAATGGTTAGCTAATCAAACTCATAGTCACATTCCTATAGTAGTTTAGTTTACCACCAAAATATGCTTCCTAGGAAAGATAGATAGATGATAGATAGACAGATAGATAGATGATAGATAGGTAGATAGATAGATTGACAGAGATAGAAAAAAACCTCAGAGGCCTATGGAAATTAGCATTTAAAGATGTTTTCATTATTTTAAAAATTCTTTTTTATGAGATATATTAGTTTGTGATAGGAACCCATTCTTCTGAAAGAAGATTGAACATCAGAAAACCTCCATTTGGAGTTACTTCAACTGTGGTAAGCAGTCACTGGGCAAAGGTGCCCCTACTCCCTCACATGCAGATAATATGCAGACCAAAATGGACAGGACTTAAGTGTAGGTAAGTTGATGGCCTATATCTACAACAGGGTGGGCAAGTCCTTCTCATCTCCTTCATCAAAATTAAGTCTGTGAGAGATGCTAGGCCAGAAGAAGACTGAAAAGATGCTCCAGTGTTATAAAGGTATTTGGGACTGTCCAGGCAGCAAGCTGTCTGTTATTTTTCATTTTGGAAACTGCTTGATTTGTCAGTTTCTTATAAAGTTATACATGTATTACCTTAAGACCTACCTTAAAAAATATATTCCTGCCTGGAATGGTGGCACATGCCTTTACTCCTAGCCCTCTAGAGTTAGAAGCAGGAGGATCTCTGTGAGTTTGAGGCCAGCCTGGTCTACAAAGTGAGTTTCAGGACAGCCAGGATTGTGACATAGAGAAACCCTGTCTCGAATGAAAGAAAGGAAGGAAGGAAGGAAGGAAGGTAGGAAGGAAGGAAGGAAGGGAGGAAGGAAAAGAAAGGAAGGAAAGGAAAGGAAAGAAGGAAGGAAGGAAGGAAGGAAGGAAGGAAGGAAGGAAGGAAGGAAGGAAGGAAGGAAGAAAGAAAGAAAGAAAGAAAGAAAGAAAGAAAGAAAGGAAGGAAGGAAGAAAGAGCTGGACAATTTCCAGGAATATGACATCTATGTATCAGTAGAATCCTGTAAGTGTGTTTTAATTTGTTTTGGGGTCATAATATAGAACACTGACCAAAATAAATGGGAGGAAGGGAAGTTTTACTTCATCTTTCATGTTATATTACATCATCTATCAAAGAAAAAGAAGGATTTCAAAGCAGGAACTTGAGGCAGAAACCAAGGAGGAACATTATTTGCTGGATTGTTTCTTCTGACTTTCTCAGTTACCTACATTATATATCCCAGGCCCACAAATGTAGGCATAGCACCACCCACATTAAGATGGGCCCTCCCAAACTAGTCCTAAGTCAAGACAATATCCCATAGACAGGCTGATCTGATGGAGACAATATCTCAACTGAAGTTCCCTCTTCCAACGGGTGAAATGTACTTGAATAGGAAATGGAACAAAGTATAAGTCCATAATATAATTCTAATTGTCAATTGAAAGAGAAAATATTGATACCAAGATACATTAAACATAGTAAAATATTGGTGACATTTATAAAATTCAATAAAGAATTTTGAAATCTTCATTCTCCAGAAACAGAATGTCATTTCCTATTCTACAGACTTTAGATGCTTAGAAAGAAAGTTTAATGCTAATGCAGAATCATATGTAAATATAAGTTAATTATTTATCTATAATTTTCTGGTACTGAGTTATCATTTATTTTTCAAACCAGTCTCTTATTAGTTTGAACTGTAAAAGAGGATAACAATAACTACCCTAAAATGTCTAATTAGCACTGAAAATATTATCAACATCCATAAGTGTAATAATGTCAGTCTTAAAATTCCTTCATCTCAAACTTCCTGGATACAAAGTTACTTACTGATATAATCATGAATTCAGAGGTCCAAGGAGAATAGTCACATCTACTGGGTACAAGGCTTGCATTTATCTTATATAAAATCCAAATACATACATGTATACATATTTTCAGGTAAAATACCTTTAAATATATTTTAATTTGAAGACAAATTTATCTATCCATTGGATGAATTTCAATAAAGTGTAAGTAATTATGAGTAATTAGCACTAAAATTATCTTAATTTTAGAATACTGTCTCTGTCTTTTTGTCTTGTTTCACCACATATTGCTAATGCCTGTGTCTTTTTCACAGTAAGAGACTTAACTGGCTGCCAAGACAAAGAAGAACAGAGGTTACAGAAAAAAAAAGAGTTTTTATACTCTTATAAACAACATTTATGTGGCTGGGATTTAATAATAGAATTGAGTAGTTACCTACTGGGAATAGAAGAGAGATATAAAGTACGTCAAGTGATAACTCTATTATGCTGCATCTTATTTTAGCAGCTTGCACAGTCTTGTTTAGCTAGTTTATAGTTTTATGCAACTATCCAAAATTGAAGGCTAAATCAGACTGAATGCACAGCTCAAAGTCAGGTTAGAAGGTAGTATGAAATTTCTAGAGTACCTATCTCCATAATATAGCAAGATATTCTTTAATTCATTTTGCTTAGATGCAGATTATTTTCCTGATTAACACAAACAAAAGAACATTAGAATAGAAAAACACATAATCATTTCTCTCTAAAAGTTGCAATTCTTATCATAAGAATAAGTTTTAGTAATAACAATTGACCGGAAACTAATAATTATACAAAATAGATGATGTAGTGTCATTTTTATTGTAGCCTTTTGTGTATATGCTAGTTTAATTATATTTACTTAAGAGAAATGGAAGACTAAGTAGATAAATCATTTGGCTGATAACCAACATCAAACTAAATGGAGAGAAACTTAAAGTAATTCCACTAAAATCAGGGACAAGATGAGGATGTCAACTCTCTCCATATCTATTCAACATAGTAGTTGAAGTTCTAGCTAGAGCAATAAGACAACTAAAGGAGATTAAGGAGATACAAGTTGGAAAGGAAGAAGTCAAAGTACCTCTATTCATAAATTATATGATTATATACACAAATGACACCCAAAATTCTACCAGAGACCTCCTACAGCTAATAATCACCTTCAGAAAAGTTGCTGGGCACAAAATTAGCAGAAATAAAAAAAAAAACAGTAGCCCTCCTTTATGAAACAGCACCCTTCACAATAGCCACAAATAATATAAAAATTTTGGTGTAACTCTAACTGAGCAAGTGAAAGACCTGTATGACAAAAACTTCAAGTCTCTGAAGAAAGAAATTGAAGTAGATATTAGAAAATGGAAAATTTTCCCATGTTCATGGATAGGTAGGATATGCTACTCTTTTTTTAAACAGCGTTTTTGTTTTTTATTGTTTATTTTTAAAATATTTATTTATTCACTTTACATCTTTTTTTGAGCCTTCTCCTTCCTCTCCTCCTATTTCCACAATCCCATCCTCTTTCCCCATTTACCTCTCCCCTCCTCTTCAGTGAAGGAGATCTCCTCTCTCCCACCCATACATCAAGTCACATCAGAATAAGTGTATCCTCTTCCACTGAGAACAGAAAAGACAGTCCAGCTGTGACCCAAAAATGGACAATAGAGTCCATGTCAGAGACAGCCCCCACTCCAATTGCTAAGGGAATCGGATGAAGACCAAGCTGTTCATCAGCAATATATCTGTAGGGCGCCTAGGTCCAGTCCATGCATGCTCTTTGGTTGGAGCTTCATTCTCTGTTATCCCTGATGGGCCTAGGTTAGTTGACTGTGTTGGTTTTCCTGTGTATTTCTTATACTCTCCTGATCCCACCATCCTTATGTCAACTCTTCAACAAGATTCCCAGATCTCTATCTAATGTTTCGCTGTTGGTCTTTTCTGTTTCCACTAACTGCTGAGTGAAGTCTCTCAGATGAAAGTTATGTTAGGCCCCTGTCTGCAAGCTTAGAAGAGTATCATTAACAGTGTCAGATGTTGGCTCTCTCTTATGAGGTGGGTCTCAAGTTGGACCTTCTGGGAGAGAGAAGAGAAACCAGAGAAAGTGATGCAGGCCACAGCTCTGGGACAAGCTTGAGACTCATGACAATGTAGGCTCCTGGGAGGACATGGGGGTGACTCTGGCTGAGACTCCTAGCAGCAGAAGATATGGAGACTGAGGTGGCCACCTGCTACAGCCAGGCAGGGCTTACACTGGAAGAAGGGGGACATCAATGTATCCACACAATTTTCTTTAACTGAAAATTTACTCTGGTTGCAAGATGTTCAGAGATAAAGATGGAGCAGTTTGAGGGAATGGCCAACCAATGACTGGATTCCTACTCTTAACTCAGAAATGGGTTCTGGCAGTCTCATTAGGAAGTGTAGTCTTTAAAACTATGTTTCTATGTTATCACTCTTTTTGTTTTATTGAGGTTTTTTTCCATACTTATTCACTTGCATCACCTCCCTCTTGTCCTCTCAGGCATGCCCTCTCATCTCATCTCTCCCTCCCTATATGCCCTTGCTTTCTCTTCAGAAAATGGTGCCCTCCCATGGATAACAATCTCCCTTTGGCATATCATGTTGCAGCAGGACTAGGCACACCTTGAGTCTATACAAAGCAGTCCATTTAGGGGCAAAGGATCCAAAGACAGGCAGCAGAGTCACAGACAACCTCTGCTCCAGTTGTTAGGGCACCCACATGAGAACCAATTTGCACATCTATTATATATATGTAAGGAGACTACGTATGTCCCATGCAATTAATGTCAGCCCATGTGGCCTCGGGTTAGTTGATTCTGTAGATTTTCTTATGTTGTTCTTGCCCTCTCTGGCTCCTTCAATCCAGGACAGGATAATCATACTACAATCCACAGACCCAAAAATGCTAAGTAAGAAGGAGGGCCCAAGGGACAATGCTTCAGTCTCACTTAGAGGGGGAAATAAAATAGACATCAGAGGTGGATGGAGGGAGGTAACTTGTTGGGAGAGGGTATGGGGATGGGAACAGGAGTAATTAAGTCCAGAGAAGACTGAGGGAGAGAGAAATAGGAAAGAGAACTTAAATTGTTGATATGGGGAAATAGCTCTGTGAAGTCAGAAACCTAGGACAGGGGAAATTCCCAGGAATTGATGAGAGTGACCCTAGCAAACACTCCTAGCAACAGGAGATGTAGAACCTGAAGTGGTCACCTTCTATAACCAAGCAAGACTTCCAATGGAGGGATGGGGACACCAATCCACCACAAAACCTTCAATCAAAAAATTGTCCCACCTACAAGATGTGCATGGATAAAGATGGAGCTGAAATTGAGGGAATGGCCAACCAATGATTGGCCCAACTTGACAACTATCCTATGAGAAAAAAGGCAACCTCTGATAACTGTTGATGATAGTCTTCTCTACTTGCAGACAGGAGCCTAGCATAATTGTCTTCTGAGAGGCTTTACCCAGAAGCTGGTGGAAACAGATGGAGTGACCCACAGCCAAACATTAGGTATAGCTGGAGAATCTTATGGAAGAGGGGGATGAAGGATTGAGGTTTATTTTATTTGTTTTTGTTTTTTATATTTAAATATTTTATTTTCATTCTTGGTGTCATTATATATTTAAAAATTTAGAATAAAATTACTATTATTATTATAAAATATTAATTATTGTATGAGTTGCTTTGTATTAATTTAACTAGATAGCTTGGGCCAGTGAATGATAAGAAACAATCATCTTGGGTGATTTATTTATTTTTAATTAATTTATTTATCTGGTTATTCATTTAATATTCTAATCATAGCCCCTTCTCTCTTCTACACCAGGTTCCCTCCCCACCCTTTTCTCTCTTTCCCCCTCCCTTTCTCCACAGAAAAGGGAGTCCACCCATATCAAGGCACCCTGGCTCAGGCATCCCAGCTAGGGTAAAGTGATCCACCAACAGGCAACAGAGTCCATATCAGAGACAACACCTGCTCTACTTGCTAGGGGATCTACGTGAAGACCAAGCTGCCGAGCAGCTACTTATATGTGGGGTGCCAAGTTCCAATTCATACATGCTTTTTGGTTGGCTTCAGTCTCTGTAAGTCCCCTGGATAGTTGACTTTCTGTCCTCTTGTAGAGTTCTTGTCTCCTCTGAATCCCTCTATTCTTTCTCTCGTTCTTCTTATGAGTCAGAGTTTAAGATAAAAAGATGTTATCTATTTTTGAAAGACATAATTTTGTAACTGTATTTAAAATATGTATTTCCTGAGCAATCAGTATGTATAATTCATGGATTTCATCTGTTAGAAGTGGAGCTTTGCCGTGGTTCATTATCAAAAGTACCAAAAGGAACCTGTCTGTTTAGAATCCAAGGTATGATGCAGTTCAGATATATTTCTTAGTTTGAAACATTAAAATAAATTAACATATTGTCTCATGTGTTCTTTTAAAGAACATGTAACAGAGCAATCAGAGCTCTGTGACTATACATATATGAAAACCACATTGTCCCTATGATAAAATAGTTTTAATATATTGGAAGATATATTTTTTATCTAATTTTTCCAATAATGTTTTGAGGTTATATATTATTATCAAAAATATGCAGATAACTGACTTAGGAAAGTAACATTGATATAATAATTAATAATATTAAATATTTTAATAGATATTCTTATGAATTTTTTAATTTGTAACATATGTTAGATAATTATTTCATATGATGTCCTTCTTATATCCTCCATATATGTTGTGAGTTTATATTAAAACAAAATCATTTGGAATTTAACTTTATTATCTTCTCACATTTTAATTGACATACTCTTCAACAACAGTAAAAATGATAAAATGTGAATTGAATATTACTACCTATATTTATGTCCACTGTCATACTGAGTACCTTTAGTGTTCTTTCCTTTTCACCTTCTTTCCTCCATACTTTTTTCTTGTTTCTGTCACTCCTGTTTGTCCTTCTGTTACACATTTAACACTTCCAGAATTTATCACTACAATTCTTGGTATCTATCAGTTCCTGTTTTCCTAGAAGCTATTCTGAAATAGTTGAATTAAACTGTACCTAAAAGAAATTAGTGTTAATATGACCATGCTATTTTTAACTCCAATTTATGTGAAATTTTTATTATATACCTTGCTTTTTAGTTAATGTTCTACAGTCCCATAGAAGATGAAAATGTGGTTACTACGTTTATGTGAAGGTGTGTGACCAGCAGGGGGATGTGAAGTGGTACATAAGTGAAGAAAATGAAAGACAAAGAGAACAGTTCTAATTCCATATTCCCTTACAAAGCAACCCTGAAGTTTCAGGACTGAAAGTAACATATGATACATGGTTGAAGCCATGAGATAGTTTGCTATGGAGATGCCTCTATGGGGATTTTCTGTGGCATAGCTAGGAATAAGACAGGAACAACAAAATTGGAAAAAATTCCCTGGAAACATTGGAAAGAAATTTCAAAACAGCAAAAGGCTAATGTGAGACAATTTGAAGTGCAATACTAAGGAGTTCTGATATTATTTATCTTTTGTTGGTGGTATATGTAAAAGTGTTTTATCTTTCAACTGGAATCTTATTATGTTTCACAAATAAAATTAGTATGCACAGCATTTCTGTGGTTCCAATATTCTGTACTATAATAAATAATAGAGGCAAAATAAATTTGCAAATCCAATATTGATTCAATATTTTTAAAGTATCTATTTAATTTGGTGTTTTCTAACATTATGAATGACTTAAGTTGAAATACCAGGTATCTAACTATACATTGCAGATACAGCTAATTTAACCACTTACATGAGCATAAAATGGTTTGAATATTTATAATAGAACTTTAGCGTAATAAATATTCTCTTTGGTTGACTTTTCTAAAAAAGTTAACTCTGAAATAGCTATGTGTTTAACGTGTGTTTTCTCCCTCTAAATATTAGCAGTCAGATCAGACGATCAGTGAACATGCCCTAGTTTTAAATTAGGTGGTAAAATTATCATCAGTACCTTTTATCCTCTGAAAATAATTTTTAACAACATTAAACTGAGCAGCTATTATCCATGATTATGGGGAAAGGAGCACAGCATAGTCAAGTTTTAGAAAAAAAAGTAAGTAGCAGTTTGAATGAACTGTGGGAAATGTGTAATTTCTTTATATTTATGAAAAACTTATTATGTTTAATCAAAAATCCTAAATAAGTTTCTATCATGTACTGACCCCTAACTCAAACTTTAACAAACACATAAAATAAATCTCAAAGAAATAACTAAATGTTTGGTTCCTTAACTGGATGACTGCATTTGAAGTGACATTGGCTAGGGTTGAGGTTCTCCTTATCATGTTTCATTTCACTCTCCTTATACCCATAATCTCCATAGAACTGTATAAATATTTTTAAATACAAATTTTAACAATATGCAGATTTTAGTAGTATATTACAAGTTATTAGTCAGAAATGAGTCTTCCACATAAAAATCAAAATTAGAAAAGAGCTTGAGCAGTTCAAGAGCAATTTAGAAAACAGTCATGTGGGTAAAATGAAGATTACATTATATAAAAGTAAAAAGAATCCTTCAAGCCTGTGTGTGTGTGTGTGTGTGCATGTGTGTGTTGGTGGTGGTGTGGTGGGGACTGCATATAGCCCATTCCAAAAGCCATTCCAAGCTCTCATTCCTGCATTATTATGTTCCAGACTTTAAAATTGATTACTGAAATTGACTTAAGTATATATTTGAATACTTGGTTACTTTTGCTCACTTTCCTGTTTTAAATGAGAATTTATATATTTGAAAGCAATATTTGAAAAGACTTTCACCTAACCATGGGAGCAAGTGTGTCTGTAAGACTTTTGGCTGCTCTTGAGACATTTTCCTCCTATTGCATTGTCTTGATCCAGACTTTATAAGAGGGCTTGCCTTGGCTTATTGCTTCTTTCTTTGTATTGTTTGAGTGTTGACTCTTGGAGGCCTCCTTCTTTCTGAAGAGAAACAAAGAGGAAGTGGATATGGGTGAGTGGGGAGATGGGAGAGAGCTGAGAGGAGTAAGAGGGGGTGGCAACTGTGGTTGGGATATATTGTATGATTGAATAATCTATTTTCAACAAAAAAGGACTTTTAAAATCCCTTGCATCTTATTTTCATATGTGTGCACTACATAGGAACTTGAATGTATCTCAAATGCTTTATTAATTGTTTTTATAACAATGTTTGTGCTATTTTGTGGTAAAATCCTGGGAGGTTGGCAAAAAAAGGCATATATCACAAAACATTCTATAACCACACCAGTATGACTGCTGATCCATGCTCGTAATTTTGAATTAAACTTTCATCGGTAATCTGCAGGAAGAGTGCATATGTTGCTGTGTGTGGGAGGGAGAAGACCTACTTTCATATTCTCAACTTAAAATAGATAATAATACAGTAAGGCTTTTTATGTTTTAAAAAACACAATAAATTTCATATAACTATTTTCATTAAGCTAGATCAAAAGCCATCTCAATTTTTTCTTAAAATAAATCTATAAATTTCTGTTGGTAAAGTTATTGCTGACAATCATTGCCCTATCATTGTGTGAATAGTTTCAACCAAATAAGCAATTAATTAAGCAATGAATAATCTGTTCTCTTTGTAACATACGAGCTTGATTGTTGGAGAACTTTTTGTGCAAATTGCACAATTTTAAGAAGGTAAAAACCTCACCCATAACTCTCAACCTCTTCTTAATGGCACAATGACTTTAAAAAACAATTCAAAACATTTTTTTCAATCTGCTGTGATTAACTACCAAACTACAGTAAGATTAGATCTCAGAAGCTTAGTACAACCATATATATATATATATATATATATATATATATATATGATATTTTCACTAAAATGAGCTAGCAACATGCAGCTATTCATTTCTATAGTATAGACAGTATGGAGATTATCAGCATGATTGGAGTGCAGGAGTAAAAAAACCACACACACAAATTAGATACATCCTTAGAGATATATAGACTATATGCTTATCATGTGCGCTGAATTCAATAGCTAGTAATAAAGGCTGATGCTAAGAGTCCTTAGGAAATACTTTCAAGATATCTATCAGTTGTTTGTAGATCATCAATGCATCTTACATGAGATACTATGTTTCAATAGATTATCAATCTATTTTATATAACAGACTATGTTGTAATTGATGAGTCCTAAATAACATAACTAAAAGCTTTAAATGTTCTTCTTTATAAGTTGTATAGTCATTGTGATTTTAATTATGTTTATATGTTAAAATATCTTCAAAAATTCAAAATTGGAAAATTATAATTTAACAGTGTTCTGTTTATTTTGATAACAAGAGATAAGTGATATGCTGATATAGCTAAAATATTTAATATTTCGTTATTTCCCCATTCTACCCAATTTTACTGATTTAAGTATCTGTAATCATTTTTAATTGTCTACCCAAAGGTCAAGCAACATGCATTTAAAATGATAGTCATATTATTTCTAGTAGAACTGACTTTCTTAAGTCCAATAAAATATAGACCATTTTCAACTAAAAATAAGTAAAATAATATATATATAATGCAGGACACAAAGCCAAAATGATATAACTACACATGCCTAAAGATTAATTAAAATAGATAATTAAAATGAAAGAGAATAAACAACAATAGAACCAGTTAGGATGAACTTTTCAGTTGAAAAGGTAACAATGGTCCTAAAACACAATTAATTGCCAGTGTCTAGAAAATGTTTTATTTATTTCTAGTGATATGCCTTATTTGCTTATTGGTTACAAGATTTCATTAATACTTAGACTTATATAGATTTGTTTTATTTCTCTCTTCTGCCTGAGAAAATTTAAGAAAAAAATTTCAAATTATTGAATCAAGATAAAGGCTGAAGTTATAACTAGAATTCAGGGGTCTCTCAGATGACCTGACCTTCTGCCCCTCAGTTTTCTTCGTAGCTTCATTCTCTTCAGTGAGATAACCTATTTTTCTGCTCCTAACAAAACTGGGAGCAGGACATATGGCCTTCTCCAATGAAAAGCACACACACAAATCCTATGTCCAGTGTCAAATAGTTAGGCCTAAAGTCATACATGCAGACACTGATTGTAGTGCAGGGGTTATGAAGGACTTGCCTACCCTGTCTTGGCAGAGGTAGGCTGTCGACTTACCTGCTTCCAAGTTTTGCCCTTTTTGGACAGCATTCTGTCTACAGCTGAAGCAAGGGGTTTTTCTTGTCAAGAGATAGGCTTGCCACTAATTCAACCATCTCCCACTGGAGATGCTCATCTTCTACTTGGAGTAGAATAGGGGGTGCTGTCAGGAGCTGACATGTCTCGATATCAAAAAATCTTAAGTTAAGAAAACATCTTTGAGTGCCATATTCTGCAGATCTCTTGAGGTTTTTGAAGATGCCCTATCTATCTCTTATATTTAGATAAGCAACTGTTGCTTGTCTCTTAGCAACTTGATTTCTGATTAGCTTAGGAAATAACTGTGATAGACTGTCATAGTACCTAACAAAATGACAGGCTTGCATGACTATTAGTTTGCATTTCTTAATTGTCCTAAACAGTTTATGGTTGGTAGCAAAAGACCGAAACTTCACATTTCATTTTTAAGCATTACTAGGTACAATACCTTTAAAGAGCGTTACCCAGAGAAACGGGGCCAAATGGCTGAAGATTGATGCTGTATTGTATGGAGAGAAAATGGGAACTGTCCAGGCAGCCACTGGTATGTCGTTTCTTAGTTTTGGAAGCTGCTGCACTCCCTATATAGTCAATATGTTTATCCCTCTCAGGTCTCTGAGGTGGTTGAAGAATAGATAGCTGGCGTCTCATAGTTAAATTTTGAGTTGTTTAAGAATCAAGAGGGTGTTCTGGATCTAAGAAGATGTTTTTAAAATTTTGAGGCAAGTTACTATGAAAGCTGAGTTAGATATAGAACTTTAGACTCATGGAGATGGTTAGATAGTAGAATGTTAAAGTCAGGTGCCAAATACATATGGACTGGACAGTGGGAATGTATGCTAAGCCATATAACTCTCATAATTGTGGCCTAATTACCTCTGTTGTTTTGTATTGTATTTATTATTATTATAAGAGAAAGAGCCATTTGTTGGACTGAAAGGGGGAGCTGTTGGGGGGGAAAAAGATATACCTTAAACTTAAAAAAAAGGGAAGAGGATGGGGGGTTGAGGGAGAAAAGGGTGGGAGGGTGGGACTGGAGGGGGAGTAGGGAGATTGAGATGTAACTTGAAGAAATAAAATATACAAAAAAACAAACATGCAGGTAACATTATACAGAATAAAAAGTTATATTTAGAAATATATATGTATATCAATATAGGGTTAGAGGGGAGGAGAAGGAAGGGGAAAATGTCATTATAATCTCAAAGTAAAATTAAAAAATCCAAATTAAATAGCAGAAAACTAAAGGTATTCTGATTAGTTTTAGGAAATAAGGACAGACTGATGGATATAACTTTATCGTGGAACTTGAGGGAAATCAGTGACTCCATGTACCACCAACTGTCAGAGAGATCTACGGAAAATTCTAGTTCTCCCCACCAACATCCTGTGAGATTTTCAGAGGGAAATTGTCATCCTAGTAGCTTTCCTCATTGATTCCTTATTAGAAGTGTGGCATTGCCTCCCCTAAGAGAACTAAAAGGAAGGAAAACAGGAAATAGCACTGAGTCAAGGGCTTGTCTGAACCTTCACAAATCTGTATAAACAAGTCACATCTTTCCTTTCCTCACCCCTTGTTTCAAATTCCAGTCATTGTTGACTAGTAATTTAAACACAATCAAATTATATGTTGCCATATGAGAGAGATAAAGAAGACAAAAAGATGTATGAAGACCTCATCCCTAGAACACAATGACTCTAGCTTTAGGATATTTATCTATTAGAAACCCATTGAGAAGTGTAATGAACTATACTTGAAAAACTGCAAGAGAGATTACATGATGGCCATCAAGCCCAAATGGTAATATTTATGCAGTATCCTAAGCAATTCCCAGAAGCCTCAATCACAGAATCTGTAGTGTAATATTCACTGTAATTTTTTCAAATGTACCCCTATGTGATATGCTCTATTTTGTGGATGAATATTTCTGTGTTAGTGTGTTCATGTACATATTTGTATTTTTGTGTGGTCTAATTGAATTGATAACCACAATATTACACACCATCAGAGCTCCTAAAGTAAACTAGTGAATCCAGCTGTCTTGCTCAGTGGATGACCTGTCTCTCATGAACCCTGTCATTGTGGACTGGCCACCATGCCTTCTGCTATTTCTGTGTGCTAGATCCAAACTCCTGACCCCAGTATTGTGCACCAAGATCTCAAAACTGAGAAATAAACTCAACCTAATTTCCATGTGTTGCTCTTGTCCACTCCGTGTCTCTCTCTGTCTCCTCCCTCTCTTATTTGGGACCCAGAACTTCACCTAAAATTTGACTGTGTGTCTCAGCGTGTGTTTTGATCCATTGCTGTGTGGAGCTTCTCATAGAATAATTATAGTAGGCTCCTGTTCCTTTGGGTATGTGGGTTATAGGGTAGTGATACTCTACTATATGGCTAACATCAATTTATAAGTGGATACATGCCATGTGTATCTTTCTGGGTCTGGGTTAGTTCACTAAGGATGAGCTTTTCTATTTCCATCCATTAGGTTGCAAATTGCATGACTTCCTTGTCTCTGATAGCTAAATAGCATTCCATTGTGTAAATGTAAAACTGTGTAAATGTACCACAGTTTTATTATCTATTCTTCAGTTGAAGGACCTCTGGGTTCTTTTCCATTTCTAGCTATTATGAATAAAACTGCTGTGAACATGGTTGAGCCAATGTCCTTGTAGTTTGGTGAAAAACTTTTGATATATGCCCAGAAATAGTATGGCTGGTTTCTTGAGGTAGAACTATTCCAGTTTTCTAAGATAGCACCAAATTGATTTCCAAAGTAGTTCTACAAGTTTGAACTCCCAAAAGAAATGGAGGAGAGTTCCCCTTTTTCTGAATCCTCTCCAGCACATGCTGTCACTTCAATTTTTGATCTTAGCCATTCTTACAGGTGTGAGATGGGATCTCAGAGTTGTCGTGAGTTGCAATTCTCTGGTGATTAAAATATTGAGCATTTTTTCAAGTGTTTCTCAGCCATTACAGATTCCTCTTTTGTGAATTATTGGTTTAGCACTGTACCCCATGTTTTGATAAGATTATTTCATTTCTTGGTGTTTAATTTCTTGAGTTTTTTTTTTTTTTTTTTGCAAATTTTAGATATTAGCTCTCGGTCAGAGAGTAGGGATGGTGAAGATCTCTTCTTCTGTAGGCTGCCATTTTGTTCTAATGATAGTGCCCTTTGCCTTACAGAAGCTTTTCAATTTCATAAGGTTCCATTTATTGATTGTTGGTCTTAGAGCCTGAGCTATTGGAATTCTGCCCAGGAAATAGTCACCTGTGCCAATGAGTTCCAGGCTTTTCCCCACTTTGTTTTCAATTGGATTTACTGTGTGTGGTTTTATATTGAGGTTCCACCTGGACTTCAGTTTTGTGCAAGGTGATAAATATAGTTCTATTTGCAATCTTTTACATGGTGACATCCAGTTAGACCAGTACATTTTGTTGAAGATGCTCTCTCTCTCTCTCTCTTTTTTTTTCATTGTTTGGTGTTGGCCTCCTTGTCAAAAATTAAGTTAGTGTAAGTGTTTTGGATTTATTTCTAAATCTTCAATTCAATTCCATTGATTAAATGATTTGTTTCTCTGCCAGTACCATCCTGCTTTTATTATTATTGCTCTGTAATACAACTTGAAATCAGGGGTGGTGTTACCTTTAGGTGTTCTTCTATTGTACAGGATTGTTTTAGCTATTTGAGATTTCTTTGTTTTTCCATAAAAAAATGAGAAATGTAAGTTGAAGTTGAATAAGACAAAAATTCAGACCTTCAGTAAGAAATTGAAGGTCTGTAAGAATTGTGTTTGTATTTGATAGGAATTGCATTATATCTATTATATCGCTTTTGGTAGGATGGCCATTTTTATTATGCTGATCCTACCTATCTATGAGCATGGGAGATCTTTCCATCTTCTGATGTCCTCTTCAATTTCTATCTTCAAGGACTTGAAGTTCTTACAGGTCTTTCACTTGCTTGGTTAGAGTTACTCCCAGGTATTTTATATTATTTGTGGCTATTGTGAAGGGTGTTGTTCCCTAATTTCTTTCTCAGTCCATTTATCTTTTGTGTAAAGAAGGGTTTCTGATATTATAGGATTAATTTCGTATCCAGCCACATTGCTGAAGGTATCAGCTGTGGGAGTTCTTGTAAAGAATTTTTGGAGTCACTTATGTATACTATCATATCATCTGTATACATATGTACATATCATATGTATACTATCATATCAAAGTATACAAATACTTTGACTTCTTCCTTTCCATTTGCATGCCTTTGATCTTCTTTAGTTGCCCTATTGCTCTAGATAGAACTTCAGGTACTATGTTGAAGATATATGAATAGAGTGGACAACCTTACCTTGTGCCTGATACCTGTGGAAATGCTTTGAGTTTCTCTCCTTTTAATTTGATACTGGCTACTAGCTTGCTGTATATCGCCTTTATTACTATTAGGTATGGGCCTTGTATGCCAACTCTCTCCAAGAATTTTATCATGAAGGGTGTTGGATTTTGTAAAATGCTTTCTCAGCATCTAATGAGATGATTATGTGTTTTTTTTTTCTTTCAGCTTGTTTATGCAGTGGATTACACTGATGGATTTTCATATGTTAAACTGTCCCTGCAACCGTGGTATGAAGACTACTTGATCATGGTGTATTATAATTTGATGTGTTCTTGGATTTGTTTTGAAAGTGTTTTATTAAATATTTTTGCATCCGTGTTCTTAAGGGAAATTGTCCTAAAATTCTCCTTCTTTGTTGAGTCTTTGTGTGGTTTAGGTATCAGGGTGACTATAGCCTCATAGAATTAGTTTGGCAGTGTTCCTTCTGTTTCTATTTTGTGGAAGAGTTTGAGGAGTATTGGTATTAGTTCTTCTTTTAAGGTCTGGTAGAATTCTGTGCTGAAATCATCTGGCCCTGGGCTTTTTCAGTTGAAGGTTTATAATGACTGCTTTTATTTCCTTAGGGATTATAGTACAGTTTAAATTATAGGACTGTTTCCCTGATCTTTATTTAACCGTGGTTTGTTGAATCTATCAAGAAAATTATCCCACTTTGCTTATATTTTCCAGTTTTGTAGAGTATAGTTTTTTTTTTTTTTGAAGTGAAGCTTAATGATTCTTGGGATTTCCCCAGTGTCTGTTCTTATATCTCCCTTTCCATTTCTGATTTTGTTGATTTGGATATTTTTCCCTCTGCATTTTAGTTAGTTTTGCTAAGGACTTGTCTATTTTGTTAATTTTCTCAATGAACTACCTCTTGGTTTCTTTAATTCTTTGTATCGTTCTCTTTGCTTCTAAGTTAGTAATTTCACCCCTGATTTTGATAATTTGCTACCCTCTGCTCCTCCTGGGAGTGTTTGCTTTTTTTTTTTTTCTTTTTAGCAGCTTTCAATTTTGCTGTTAAGTTGCTAATACGAGCTGTCTCCGATTTCTTTTTAGAAGGCACTTAGTATTATGAAATTTCCTCTTAGCATTGCTTTCATTGTTTCCCATAAGTCTGGACATGCTGTGCCTTCTTTTTCATTGAATTTTAGTAAGTCTTTAATTCTCTTCTTTATTTATTCTTTACCTGACACAGTAATCATTGAGTAATGAGTTGTTCTGTTTTCATGAATGTGTAGGCTTTTTGTTATTGATGTTGTTGTTCAGTTTAATCGATGATTATCCGATAAGATGAAAAGGGCTTTTTCAATTTTCTTGTATCAATTGAGGCTTGCTTTGTGACTGACTGAGTGGTCAATTTTGGAGATTACATGAGGTGCTGAGAAAAAGGTATATTCTTTTGTGTTTGGATGAAATGTTCTACAGATATCTGTTTGGTCCATTTGGAATATAATCTCTGTTATTTTCATTATTTCTCTGTTTTGTTTCTGTCTCAATTACCTGTCAGTTAGTGTGAGTGGGGTATTTAAGTGTCACACTACTAATGTGTGTGGATTAATGTGCAGATTAAGTTCTAGTAATGTTTTCTTGTGTTTCAGCTATGGTGTGATGGTCAGGGTTTGCTGTATTAGAATAATTGAGTTTTATTGGTGTTCTATTTCCCTGGCTTTGTCGATTTTGTTCTTTAACTGGTTTTTAGCCATCTGGTTGCCATCAGTTGATTGTTCCTGGTACCCACTGGACCTGGCGTGAAAGAAAGAGCTTTGTTGTGGAGGCCATATGACCTTGGTGACCTGTATCTCTTCACAAGACGGTGAATGAGTGGGGCCTTGTGTTGGAGGCTATATCTCAGTGGGCCACCTGCAGCTCACTCTTTTCTCCCGTGTCCTAACTGGACACTCAAGTAAGGGGTTGTGGTGGCCTATGCTACTCCAGCCTCCAGGACCCTGAGAACCTGTTGGTCTTCCTAGTGATGCAGGTAGGAATCTGTAGGCCACAGAATACAGTCTAGAGCCAGTGGGGTGTCCTACTGTTCTCACAGCCTGGGTATCAGATCTATGGATGAGAAATACTGCTGTAGTTCCCTGAGAATCACAGATGCAGTTTGTACATAGCAGTCAGAAGGACTGTGGCCCAGGGAAGCCTTCCCTGATCACTTTAACCTGAGTTGGGCTTGAGTGCCTTCACATATGAAAGCTGAGACAGACAAAACAAAAACAAAAACAAACAAACAAAAAAACTATATTAGTTCTGAGAAGTTCTCAGGGATACTTAACAACAGACCTATCAAGACAAATGCAAAGTGGATGTGTGTCCAGTAGTGCATCTGTTAGTGTGATATATAGAACTATACAGATAAAACCATCCTGCATCTCCATATTCTACTTTTTAATGTTTTATAATGTGATTCAAAAGACAATTGAAGCACCTTATTAATAGCTTGAATAATTATGTCATATTTTTGCAAGTGTTTAATGATGCTTGTCTTTCAATCCCAATTTAACCTTTCATTTGTTTTTTATTGTTTATATGTATGCGTATGCTGTGAGTGCATTTGGCTTACATGTGGAGTTTAGAGAACAATTTGAGGCCTGTGGGAGTCAGTTTTCTTCTTTTATGTTCATTAGAACACAATTCTAGCAATGAATATAAGAAAGCAATTCAGACACTATGATGGAGATGTAACCTGAAGTAATAAATAAATAAATTTTTTTAAAAAAGCATTCAGAGAGAGAATTTTCAAGACTGTTGTTATCTGCAAGTCCATTCTTAAGCTGGTGCTGTTCATATGAACTTGGGATAAAGAAATATTTGTTTCAGTAATTAAATTAGTGTTTCTTTGAAATTCTTTGTTATTTTTGTTTATTTAATGACATGATTTTTTAAAAGACCATAAAATTATACAAACTTTAGCTAGTAAGGTGGCTCATGGGATGGCAATGCTTACTATCAGGCCTCAAGACTCAAAATCATTCCTGGACTCCACAAGGAGACAAGGCTTCGTATCTGAATCTGGACAACTCCTCAGGGTACCACATTGATGAATGTAAGTTTAGAATATTTGCCCTTCAGTCATATACTCCCTGAAGTCAGACATCCTGTCCAGTTGCTTCTTAAACCTTATTAACATGATGTTTGACCAAATCAATTTGACGACTCTTTAGGCATGGCAGGGCTGGATCCTGCCCTCTGCAAATATTCCCTGAAATCTTAAGTCAATGAACAACTCTCATCTGTACAATGGTGTACATAATGCGATAATTATTTTAAATCTTTCTCCCCACACTGAAACCTGTTAAGTTTACCCTTTTTACATTCAAAGAGATCACTCTGATTTAGAGAATAAAAAGGTAAAGAAAAAGAATATTTTTTTAATTGTTAAGATATACCACTCATGTGTCTCTTAATATGAAGGTAGAACTAATTTGACATATGGTCAGCAAATGTCAGATAACTCAATTTGTTTGTGTCCTGTATAATTATAACCTTTCCTCTTATCTTTGTCACTTTTCTGTGAAATGTTGAATTAGGATTTTAAGAAACAGAAAATTCTCTAGAAAAAACTATTTCAAGATATTCATGTGTTTTTTCCTCTGGATTCTACTTCTTCTGGACTGTACATCTTTCTGAAAATTAAACGAATTATAATTTTACTTTTAACATTTATTTATTCATTCATTCATTCATTCATTCATTCATTTATTTAATAAATATACATGCTATGACCTACACACAGAGAGACATTGGGGACAACTTGAGAGAGTAAGTTCTTTCCTTCAACTATGTAGATTCCAGGGATCACATCCAGTCCCTCATGGTGGCTGGCAAGTGTACTTACTTTCAGATACATCTTCCTGGTACTTGAGTAACAATTTTATTTATAAAATATAGATTCTGCATGTAAGAAATCAGCATACATTTTAGTATATAAGTGAGGAATAAGATTAAATATTAATCATGTTCACATATAAATTGCCAATAGGAGTCTGAAAATTCTTGTTTTAGGAGAGTAATAGGGGAAGCTACATTCTCTAGTCACTTCACACTATTCCACATTGTGTGCTTTCAGTATAATTTGGGATCATTTAGAGAAATGCTTTTTCATATTTCTGATAGAGGGCACTCTGAAAGGTAGAGTATTTGAATATAATATGTTGGATAGTATAGCAGGAGGGTTATAAACTGTAATCTTAAAATAAAATTGTCTCTGCATTCACAGTTTCATTGTTCTGGGGAATGTCAGCCAGTTCCTGAAGTAAGTGAACAATATCGTTCATCAAATTTTTCTAAGAACACAAAATGAGACAAGCTGTGCTGCAAAATCCTCTCTATTGAATTCACCTGGCCAATCAAAGGCACATTTGTTTTGCATTTGGAATATTCATACTTTGTGAGGGATGGTTCATAATTGGCATGAAAAATAAGTACTCATGAAAATGTTCAATATTCACACTTTTGAATAGATCACACTATTCAATTAGTGGTGAAAATAGATATGTCAGGCTTGATTTTAATCTCCTAATTGTGTGTTTCTCAGAAGGAAAAAATGGACAAAAATAATATATTTAGTCACTAAATACCAATTAAAAGAACTCTTCTATTATAAGTGAAAAGAAACACAAAACCATAATCAAGAGGGTAAAAATGCTTTTTTTGGTAAGAATTTTTAATTGTCTATTTGTTTATTTTACATTCCAAAGACCCTTCCCCTCCCTCACATTCTTTCAGTCCCAACCTCTTTCTCACTTCCCCCCTACTCCCCCCCCCACAACCCAATACCAATCCATTCCAGCATATCAAATTGCATGAGGACTAAGTGCTTCCCTTTCCACTGAGGCAAGACAAGGAAGCTCTGCTGGAAAAATGAGCTCCAGAGGGAGGCATTTGCTGATAACTCCAAAATAGATCCCATTCCAATTGTTGGGGGAATCCAGTGGAGAGCCACGCAGCCTATCAGCTTCATATGTGTACTGGGTGTAGGACCAGTCCATGCAAGTTCTTTGGTTGGTGATTCAGTTTCTATGAGTCCCTTTGTGTCCTAGTAAATGATGTATTTTTTGCATATTAATATGTGAGGGAAGCTTTCTTTTTGTTTTTATCTGTTTTCCCCCAATTCAGCCAATTTTATTATCCTTGGCCAGGGAAGAGAATGGTATTACTAGCGGCTTTCAGAAAGTGTATCAATAGGATGAAGACCTAGTGGTTAAGGCCCATGTTTGTCCCAGTCCATTTTTAGCTTCTGAAATTAATATTTTGCTTGTACTTTCTCATTTATGAGAAAAACAATGTTTCCACTGTCTCATTCAAGGTACAATAAAACATATAAAACATTTTTATTTAAGTAAAATACATCAAGTCCTGTAATAAATTCTAAGATTTATTTTCTTTTTGTTTAGTGTGGATTATTTTGTTTGTTTGTTAACTAAAATAAGGAGGAAAGGGACTTTCAAAACTGCCTTGAAATTGATTTGAGAAATTTACTGTGCCTTTTATTATATGACATTATTTCAAGATTATTCATTGTGTGACATTATTCTTGGATAGCCATGAACAAAATGTCTATTCATCCTATATAGACAACTGATGAGAGACCAAAACAGTACTACCTCCAAAGTTCAACTTGATGAACTGTTAATTTATTGTTTTTACATACAGCAGTATGGATGTGGGGCTACTTGCAGGAACAGTGAATATTAAAAGACAGCTCCCTTTGTGAAAACCTTCCTCAACATAAGTGGTGGGATAGAAGAGCACAATGAAGAATTCAGGCAATTGGACAGTTGGAGAGCATGTTTGCAGCAAGTCTGTTGGGCTGAATCTGATGAGCAGGTCCTCTTTTGCCACCCCATTGAGAGTGGATATTTATTACTGACCAGTTTCAGGGACATCTAAAAACTAGGGAGTTGCTTGCCACCAAGTCTTAAAGGATATCTTCTGTGACTTACCTAGTTTCTCCATGGCATAGATATTTTCACTTAGAAGAAATAACTCAAATGCACCAGTATGGCAGGCACGGTTGGAACATTATCCTTTGGGCATTAATTAATATTGTTTCAACAACTATACAGGATTCTAAGTAATTTTCTAAAGTTTGAAACATTCTGATGACAGTTACAAAATGTGCTTCTCATTTCATAAAAACCAAGGCACATATGTGCTTACATCAAATATTAAATCACTTATTTTAATTAAATATTAAATTGTTTATGAAAAAGAAACACTAGTTGGGAAATGTTTATCCCCTTATAAACTCAAGCAATGTTCAGTTGACTTTACTTGGAACAGTTATTTAACTATGAACAGTTGTTTAAGCTAATGTATGAGTGACAATATTAAATATGAAAATAAGGAAGTAGAGCTGATAGAGACAGAAAATATATAAAATGCCTGTTCTTATAGTCTTGTTTTAAATAGTTTGTAATTATCATCAAGAAGGATAAACTCAGGGAAATTAACATTCAAAACTTCAATTTTCTTAAAATGTGATATGAAATCAGTCAATTATTTGATAGATAGTTCCAACTTCATATTTCCCAAAATATCTTTCTATCACTAACTACCACATAACAATGGATATGTGTTTCAATTACATGTTTACCTGCTAAAAACATTTATTGATTCATGTAGAATACAAACCAACCACATCTTCTGGATAGGTCCAAATTATTAATGTTTTATCCTTAATACATGAAGTATTTTCTTAGATGACTAATAATCACATGGTTTTTGTATGAAGACAGCTATGGACTGAATCTTCAAGAGCACACACCTGTGTTCATCTGAACTTTAATTTTTGGTGCTACTTTTGAATACTACATAGTTTTAGCAGATAGATTTTATTAATAATACAAAGTGATTATCAGTTCATTGTGAATACAACATTGGTGGAAAATTAGACCTATCTGATTGACTGTAGTTCATTAAATCCTGAATATACTATTAGTGGTCAGAAGGATAATATTGTTTAGTGATAAAAACACCAAATTAACTGATTAAATGAAAAAAAATATAGAAGATTGTATATATCAGTTATGTATTTTTGTACTATGTCATTTTTTATATGTATGAAAGATTAAAAACATTCATAAAATATGTATTTTACTTAAACTAAAAAGCAGATTAATTATTTGTGGTTTATTAAGTAGATATCTGTTTCCAGCAGGCAATGTTAAAGAAAAGTGAATACAGCATCCTATTGTCATTCTTTATAGATGCATTTCACTGAAATATAATGATGAGTGTGTGTCTGATCAGCATGCAGACACACATCATTACACACTGAAACACTATTAATAATATATACTAGCACTGCATTTGTCTTATATGTGTAGACCTTTGGAAGCAAGCACAAAATACTGTGTCTGCAATATTCACAGAGAGAAAATCAAATGTCCTGATGATAGTGGTTAGTAAATTGTGTTCATAAACACAACACAAAAAAGAGCAATGATATTTTTCTTCCAATAAAAAGGCAAATACTATTCTAAAAGTGACTATACATATGAAGATATATGGTATAACATTCTGAGAATAACTTATTTACATTGTCATGTTGAATTTATAAATATAGAAGTTATGTGTAACTCAATGAGTTATGTAGTTTTTCCTACATGTTACATGGTTCTTATCTCTGTTTTGTTTGTAGAAGAGAAAAAGAGACAACTCACTCTGAGAGAAAGATTTTGCACAACAATGGGAAATTTTCAATCTGATCTTCAAAAGAGGGTGACCAGGATTAGGATGTAGTCCTTACTTTTGGATTCTTTTTTAGACCCTTTTCATATGGTCAAAGCTGTAGTGGGAACAAAGTGAATTCAGATGATGTGTTAAAGATAGATTTATCCAAAAGCCAGGTTTTATCAAAATGAACCATACAGTTTGGGCCCTAACTGGCTAATTTGTACCTCAATTACATTAGATTATCTGCTATTATTAATCTATAGGGAAAGTCCTGACTTTGATAGTGTTTATAATGGAACAGTCATAGCATTCTGACATGAAAGTATTGTTGGTTTTTTCCACCTGACATGAAAATTTGACTTACACAAAATTAAAGAAAGTTAAAACAACACAACCACTGAAAGTAATTGCTTAATCTAAGTGTGAACAATTACAGCTCTTAATATTTTTATGTATATCCCAAATTTTTGAACTTCATATTTTTTGTCAGTGCTATATTCTAAATGTAACTGCTGTACAAAATTAACAACTTTCATGAGGATTCAGGAAATCTAATAGCATATTCCCCAATTTTCAACTGGCTATTATCCTAGAAAGAATGAGATATAAAAGTTGGAAGGACATCCATATTCAACTTTTAAACCCTCACCTACTTTTAGCAAAATTCAAAATCTACATCTCAAATAGGTGTTGCATAGAGTGGTACATTTATGGAATAATATGCATGCCTTAAGGGACTGGCTACATCTCTGTAAGATTAGCATGACCATTAAAACATGGATATAGGAGGGATATTCATGGAAAGAATGTTTAGCAAAAGGGAGGATTAGAAGGGAAAGGGAAATGGGAGTAAAGTTGACAAAAGTTCATTATATGGAAGGAGGAAACTATCAAACAATTTAATGAGAATCAAAACCTTTGATAATGAAATGAAAAGTAAGGTCCAAAATACCTAGAAACAACTGTCTATAAAATCCATGAAATTTTATAAGCACTTGTTTAAATTTTCTGTACGTGTTATTACCTACCTAAGGGATAAACAATGTGCCCAACCATTATAGCTATTGTATGGGTTTATATATGTGAACATAATAGTTAACATATATAAATACTCTGAAAGTTAGGAAACAATGCACTCTCTTCACACATATTCTTAACATAAAATCCAGTGAGTCAACTTAAAAATACATGACTAAATGGATGTTAACACAAATATTGTGTGTAATAATAATCCATCGAACAACTTGTAATGTCATATATGTAGCAACTGTGAATTAGATTTTTCAGAAACACCACTGATCCCTTTAAAAAATTGGCTTATTCCTGGTCATTGGTATAGATGCAGGCCTGAATACTTCATGCAATGAAAACAGACATATTGAGATCAGAAGTTTGTGAGAAAGTAAGACTGCAAGGCAGTGGCCAATACACATAAATTCCAATAAAAGAAAAAGAGACACTCAAGGTTGATGTCTGCTTCTGGAAGAATGCACTCTGTTCCAGAACAGAAAGGTATTATTACACTGTTCTCTGAAGGGCTGGAGTTTAAAAACAACACAATGTTAAAACATCTTCTTAGATCCAAAACAACCTCTTGATTCCTAAATAACTCAAAATTTAACTATGAGACTCTATCTATCTATTCTTCAACCACCTCAGAGACCTGAGAGGGATAAATATGTCTGATTATATAGGAAGTACAGGGTTTGCAGCTTCCAAAACTAAGAAATGACATACCAGTGGCTGCCTGGACAGTTCCCATTTTCTCTCCATACATTACAGCATCAATCTTCAGCTGTTTGGCCCTGTTTCTCTGACAGACATTGATTGTAGAGCAGGAATTATAAAGGACTTGGCTACCCTGTCTTGGCAGAGCTAGGCTGTCGACTTACCTGCTTCCAAGATTTGTCCTTTTTGGACAACATTCTGTCTACAGTTGAAGCAAGGGGTTTTTCTTGCCAAGAGATAGGCTTGCCACTAATTCAACCATCTCCCACTGGAGATTTTTCCATGTTCATCTTCTACTTGGAGTAGAATAGGGGGTGCTGTCAGGAGCTGACATGTCTCAATATCAAAAAATCTTAAGTTTTAAAATTGTGATGCAAGTTAGTATGAAAGCTGAGTTATATATAGAACTTTAAACTCATGGAGATGGTTAGATAGAATGTTAAAGTCAGGTGCCAAATACATATGGACTGGACATTGGAAATATATGCTAAGCCATATAACTCTCATAAGTGTGGCCTATTTATTTCTGTTGTTTTGTATTGTATTTATTGTTATAAGAGAAAGAACCATTTGTTGAACTGAGAGGGGGAGCTGTTGAGGGGAAAAGATACACCTTAAACTTAAAAAAAAGGAAGAGGATGGGAGGTTGAGGGAGAAGAGGGTGGGAGGGTGGGACTGGAGGGAGGAGTAGGGAGGGGATTGTGATTGAGATGTAACTTGAAGGAATAAAAAATAAATTATTTTTAAAAACAACACAATGTGCCACACAGAGCAGAGGAAAGAGTGAAGTTAAATGGTTTAAATTTTTAGAACAATTTCCATTTTAAATGCTAAAGTGGGTATTCAGTATGGCAGATGGCATATGCTACCATGAGTTATGAAGTCAGGGGCACATTCTAAGAATCAGGTACTGGAATGTTTAATATATGAATATTTTAAAGTAGAACTTGTTCTATATGTATGGTTAACAACCAAGACTTTTGTCGCCAATAATTACATGTTTATTAAAATTCTGTTAATCTAGGAACACCTTCTTCAAGTTAAAGAGAGATGATTCTCTGTCTCTAGCAAGTCTTGTGTGCTTATCTGTCCTTTAAATATTATTTTTGCTTAGAAGTCTTTTAATCCATGTGTGCTTTCTGGGAGAAGAGAATCATTACTATTGAAGTAAAACTTTAACCTTCATGTATTCTTGACAAATCAATAATCACAACAAAGAAGTAGATTGCACAGTTACTTTAGAAACATTACCAATATGATCATGCATGTTGATTACCATTGTTATGAGTTGACATGTGCAATAATTATGCCATGTCAAGGAGTTAAGATTGTAACATACCCCTCCAAATCTAATGCACATAAATTCTTTCCAAAAACTCTTCCTGAATTGGTCTATGGGAAGAATATACAGATGACCCATTCACAGATGAGAGAGTAGAGTACTTAGAGATATTTATGCTCAATGCTGTAGCTAAATCTCTGCATTAATTATTAGCCACAGCATAATAATGCTTCTTTGACCAAAGTTGGAAGCAGCTCTTACAGATGTGAAGTAAGATAAATATTTAGAATGAATCAAGATGAAACCCATTGAATTTCTAATAAGAAAATGTGTGAGGAACTGTTTAATGTGGCTGAAACTTAAGCTTTCAAACAGTCTGGATTTATCATTTGTTGCTTAAAGGATTGTGGTATAATCAGGAATCCATTAAAGTAGTGTTATCTTAAGCCAGGAATAGAGACAGAAGTGAAAGAGGAGAGAGGAGAGAAAGAGAGATAGAGAAAGAGAGAGAGAGAGAGAGAGAGAGAGAAAGAGAGAGAGCGAGACAGAGAGAGGGGGAGAAAGAATAAACAACACAAAGAAAGAAACACAAAAGCTGAAATCTGGCACTAGTAGTTAGCTAGGCTTACAGTAACAGGTATGGACTTTGCTCTATTGATAAGGCTTTAAATTTAATTATATTGCTGGCAAATGAGTATACTGTGAGATGGTATATTTTATATATGATAGAAAATTTACATACATGAAATCTTACCAGTATGGTCATCTAAATAGGAGCAGTATGATGACAACACAAGTTCGTATGCCAATCTGGACTGGAGCATTTTCACAAAGCCCTACCATTAAACAAAAAACTTTAGGTAATTAAGGATCCTGAGAGATATTGAATCAGTCTTCTCCAGAAAAATCATCCCTATGTGTGTGCTTGTGTATGCGTGCATGTGTATGTGTGTGTGTGTGTGTGTGTGTGTGTGTGTGTGTGTGTGTGTGTGCCTGTGTGTGAATTTGAAAGTGAATACAGGACGGTCTTTCCATTTTCTTATATCTGTTGAGACTAGCTTTTTGTCTGAGTATGTGGTCAATTTTGGAGTGCTACAAGGGGCAGACTAAATTATATTCTTTTGTGTTCTGGTGAAATGTTCTGTAGATATCTGTTAAGTCCATTTGGTTTAATGTGCTCTAGTGTATCTGTTTAGTTTTTGTCTGGATGAACTATCAATTGATGAGACTGGGGAAATGAAGTCTCCTACTATCCCTGTATAAGGGGCAATATGTGATTTAAACTGTAGTATATTTCTTTTACAAACTTGGAGACCCTTGTGTTTGAGAAATCTATGTTAAAAAATAAAATGACTTTGTGAAAAATTAAGTAACCATAGGTGTGTGGGTTCATTTCTGGGTCTTCATTTCGATTCCATTGATCCACTGGTCTGTTTCTATACCAGTACCATGCTGTTTTTATTACTATTGCTCTGTAGTACAGCTTGAAATATGGGGTGGTGATGCCTCCAGATGTTTTTTTTTTTTTTTTTAATTGCACAGGGTTGATTTACCTATTCGGGTTTTTTTGTTATTCCATATGAAGTTGAGAATTGTTTTTTTTTTCCGGGTCTATAAAGAATTGTGGTGGTATTTTGATAGGAATTGCATTGAATCTGTATATTGCTTTTGGAAGGATGGCCATTTTTTTTATGTTGATCCTACCTATCCATGAGCATGGGAGATCTTTCCATATTCTGATGTGCTCTTCAATTTCTTTCTTCAAGGACTTGAAGTTCTTGTCATACATGTCTTTCACTAGCTTGATTAGAATTACCCCCAGGTATTATATATATTGTTTGTGGCTATTGTGAAGGGTGTTGTTTATTCAACTCAAGATGACTCTGAGATTCCATTTCACACCTGTCAGAATGGCTAAAATCAAATCTCAAATGACAGCACATGCTGGCAAGGTTGTGGAGAAAGGGAACACTCCTCCATTACTGGTGGGAGTGCAAACTTGTACAACCACTATGGAAAACAGTCTGGTGATATCTTAGAAAATTTGGAATAGCTCAAGACTCAGCCATTCCACTCCTGGGTATACAACCAAATGATTTCTCACCAAAACACAAGGACATATCCTCATCTATGTTCATAGCAGCTTTATTTGTAATAGCTAGAAACTGGAAAGAACCCAGATGTCCCTCAACCGAGGAATGGATAAAAACAAAAACTGGTACATTTACACAACGAAATACTACTCAGCCATCAGAAACAATAAAATCATGCAATTTGTAGCCAAATGGATGGAACTAGAGAAACTCACCTGAGTGAGCTAACCCAGACTCAGAAGGATACACATGGCATCTATTCACTTATAATTGGATTTTAGCCATATAGTAAGGATAACTGTCCTACAGCCAATGCACCAAAGGGAACAGGAACATAGACTTTGTTACCTGTCAATGAGACACTTCACACTGGTGGTGCTGCCTTGCAGGCCCCCAGTGTATGAGGAGGCTCTTGGCCCTCATATGACTGCTGAACTGGGGCAGGGGACTGATATGTAGGGACACTCCACTCTGGAGAAGTGGGATGGAAGGGATAGGGGGTAGAGGGTGGGAGGGTAGAACTGGAAGTGGTGGAAAGAGGGCACTGTGATGGAGATGTAACATGAAGTAATAAATAAACATTAAAAAATGTCATTTCAGTATAGTTTTCCTTTAATAACTATGTAGTGTCTTTCCCTATGTCTTTTGATTAGTTTTGATTTGAAGTCTATTTGTTATATATGAAAATGGATACATTAGCTAGCTTCATGGTCAATTCACTTGAAATATCTTTTCTCAACCCTTCATTCTGATGTTGATGTGTGTTTCTTGGATGCAGCAGAAGGACAGATACTGTTTTTCACATTAATTTTATTAATATGTGCTTTTTATTGGGGAATTAAGACCATTCATATTGAGAGTTATCAATGACCAATAAATGTTGATTACTATTAGTTTGGTGGTGGTGGTTGTAGTGGTAAGTGTCAGTATGTGTACATATGCATGTGTGTATGTGTGTGTGTGTTTCCTTCCTTTTGAATTGTCTGTATGAGATTATTTCTTGTGTGTGTGTGTGTGTTTCCTTTCTTTTGAGTTGTCTAGTATTATTTATTTATTTATTTATTTATTTGTTTGTTTGTTTGTTTGTTTATTTATTTATTGTGTTTTCGTGAATGTAGTTAACCTTGGTAGACTGGCATTTTCCTTTTATCACCTTCTGTCAGATGGATTTATGGATACTTCATCATGGAATACCCTATTTTCTCCAACTATAGTAATTGAAAATTTTGCCTGGTATAGTATCCTGGCCTGGCAACTTTGGTCTCTTAGAATCTCTTAGATGACTATCAAGGCCCTTTCAGGTTCAGAATCTCCATTATGAAGTTGGATATAATTCTAATAGGTCTCCCTTCACATGTCACTTGGTAGGTTTCCCTTGAAACTTTTAAAAATTCTTTTTTTTTTGTTCTCTGTATTTAGGGTTTTGACTATTATCTTGTGAGGAGACTTTCTTTTCTGATTCAATCTATTTGGTCTTTTGTATGCTTCCTGTAACTTTATAGGCATCTCGTTTAGATTAGGAAATTTTCTTCCATAATTTTGTTGAAGATATTTTCTAAGATTTTTGAGCTGGGATTCTTCCTCCTTCTTTTATTGCTATTATTCTTAGGTTTAGTTTATTTTTTGCATAATGTGCAAGATTTTCTGAATGTTCTGTGTCAGGTTTTCAGGGTTTGTTTTGTTTTTGTTTATTTATTTACTTACTTTTTAGATTGAACATTTTATTTGACTGATGAGTCCATTTTTCTATCATATCTTGATTACCTTAGATTCTCTTTCTTTTATTTTGTATTCTCTTGGTGAAGCTTCTCTCTGTAGTTCCTATTTCTTTTTTTGTGGGGGTTGTTGTTGTTGGGTTTTTTTTTTTCTGTTTTTTGTTTTTGTTTTGTTTGTTTTTCCAAGCAGGGTTTCTCTGTGTAGCCCTGGCTGTCCTGCACTCACTTTGTAGATCAGACTGACCTTGAACTCATGAAGATCCACCTGCCTCTGCCTCCATGGTGCTGGGATTAAAGGCATGTGCAACCATTCCCGCAATTACAGACAGCTGTGAATTGCCTTGTGGGTGCTGGGATTTGAATCTGGCCATTGGAGGAACAGCCAGTGCTCTTAACCGCTGAACCATCTCTCCAACCCCTGTAGTTCCTAATTTTTCATGTGTAGAATTCTCTCAGTTTGTGTGATATTTATTACTTTTTTTTCTATTTTCATGTCTTGAATGGTTTTGTTTCCTTCAATGGTTTGGTAGTGTTTTATTGGCTTTCTTTAAGGGTTTTTCTTCCAATTGTTCCCCCCTCCTGGATTTCTTTAAAATATTTGTTCCTGTATTTCAACTATTTGTGGTTTTCTACATTTCTTTAATGATTTACTTATTTTCTCTTTAAGGATCTCTATTATCTTCATAAAGCAAGTTTTAAGGGATTTCTTTTTTCTTGTTCATTTCTTTCTTTTTTTTCTTTTTTTCTTTTTGTTTTGTTTTGTTTTGTTTGTTTTTGTTTTTTGTTTTTTTTTTTTTGCACTCCAGCTATATTGGAATATGCAGAGGCAGCTGTAGTAAGAAAGCTTGGCTGTAGTGGAGAAATATTGCCCTGTAGTTACTGGTTATGTTCTTATACTGGTGTCTATGTATCTGAGTGTCTAGTTTTTACAGGTCTAGGTGCTGATTTCTGAGTTTGTCTTTGTTGAGTGTGTTTTGTTCCTTGATTTCTGTTTTGTCTCTAGATTTTTGGAAAATTTGATGGCTGTGTTTTTTTCTGTTTTCCAGGCCTGCTAAGCTCATCTATTCACAAATAATGGCTGCTGATTTTGGAAATGGGATGCAGCAAAGAGTGGGGGAGAGCGTTTTGGAGGTGTGGCATATGAGAGCCACAGGACATGTGGGAAGCAGGGAAGGGTAGCTTCAACTGGTGATCTACAGCAATGCTAGGAATGAGAACTTTAAAGAACAATATACAACTATATAGGGGGAAAAAAAAAACAGGATAGGTAAAACAATCCTGAACAATGAAAGAACATCTAGAGGTGTCACCATCCCTGACTTTGAGCTGTGTTAAAGAGTGAAAGTAATAAAAACCTGTGTAGTATTGGTGTAAAAACAGACAGATTAATCAATAGAATCAAATCAAAGAATCAGCAATAAATTCACACACATGTGGACACTTGATGTTTGACAAGGAAGTCAAACCTATAAAATGGAAAAAAGAAAGCATCTTCAAAGAGTGGTGCTTGTGTAACTGCATGTCTGCATGAATAAGAAAGAAAATAGATCCATTTTATCACCCTCCATGAAACTCAAGTTCAAGGAGATCAAAGACCTTAACATAAAACATACCCTAAATCTGATAGAAGAATAAGTGGCAAATAGCCTTGAACATATTGGTACAACTTCCTGAACAGAACACCAACAGCTCAGGGACTAAGATCAGCAATTACTAAATGGGGGTCTCACGAAACTGAAAATCTTCTCTGAGGCAAAGGAAACACTCAAAAGGACAAAATGGCAGTGTACAGGATAGGAAAATATTCACACCAACTTCATATCTGACAGAGGACTGCCATCCATATATATATATACAAAGAACTCAAAAAATGTAGATACCAACAAACAAAATAATCCATTTAAAAATGGAGTACAGATATAAACAGAATTCTCAACAGAGAACTCTCTAAAAGCCAAGAAGCACTTAAATGTTGAACATCCTTTACCATCAGGGAAATGCAAATCAAAACAACTCTGAGATTCCATCTTACACCCATCAGAATGGCTAAGATCAAATACTCAAGCAACAGCTCATGATGGTGAGAATGCAGAGCAAGGGAAACACTCCGGCATTGATATTACAAATTCAAACTTCCACAGACACTTTGGAAATCAATTTGGCAGTTTCTCATAAAATTAGAAATCGATCTACCTTAAGACCCAGCTACACCACTCCTGGGCATATGCCATTCACCATATCACAAGGATATTAACTCAACTATATTTAGGGCAGTTTTATCCACATAAACTAGAAATTTTAAACAATCTGTCTCTCAGCTGGAGAATGAATATAAAAAAATGTGGTACATTCACACAATGGAGTATTACTCAGCCATTAAAAACAATAACATCATGAAATTTGCAGGTAAATGGTTGGAATTAGAGATCATTCTGAGTAAGGAAATACAGACCCAGAAAGACAAGCATGATATGTACTCACTTTTAAGTGGATAATAGTCATAAAGTACAAGATTACCATTCTAAAAACCACAGACTCAAAGAGGCTATGTAACAGGGAAGGCCAAAGTGGGAACTCTTAAATAGCACTGATCAGGAAAGTAGAGTAGACATGGTAAGTGTTTGAGGGAGAGAACAGGGTAGGGAGAAGAATATGGAGGTTTGCAGGAGGGATCAAATTCGGGGTGGAAAAATATTAGAAATCAGGGATGGATGGAAAGAGGGGACTGAGTGGGTGAGGGATTGAGAATGGGACTAATCAGAGACAATGTAAGTAACAGACAGCAAGCAAGATCAATTAATTAACATTTAAAATGCACAACATCACCCCATCAAATCCCTTCTTTTGTATAATAAAAAAGCCAAATTTTTTAACTCATATAGTAAAAACAGAAAGAACAAATATTAAACAATTAAGAAAACCATCTATAAAAGTTACACACATAATGTTTAGCCTAATTGTATCAGGCAATCATGAAGAAGAAAAAAATCATCTATCTATGAGTGTATAAAGTTCTGAACTTAAATATTCTCTATTATATTCTATAATTATAAACATAAAATTTCATTTAGATTTGAAAATATTGTTTTAAATTCTAAACAACTAAAATTCAATGGAAATTTTATATCTATTGTGTGTTTAAGCCCATCAAAGACATAAGAAGGAATAAAATTATTATTTGAGTATGTAGTAAGTACAAGAGAGCAGCTTCCAAAGAGAAAAAAAATGACAGTTTGCTGCCTAGACATACCCAAATATCTCTCTGATACCATAGGAGCATCATGTTCAGCCTTATGGTCAATCATATATCACAGACATAACTGTGCAGCAGTAAATAAGGATTTGCTCACACTGTCTCTGAAGAATCAGGCCACTGACTTACCTGCATTTAAGCTCTGATCCATATTTGGACTGTATATAGTCTGTTGAGAGAACAGTGGCATTTTGCCCAGCAGGAATTATCTACTGATGGAGATTTATTATTTTTTTGACACTCATTATCTCCTTCCAAGTCAAATGGGAGCTGTCAGGAGCTGACTGTCTTAAGTCAAACAATTCTTAAAATAATAGAAACACCTTTAAATGCCATTTTCTGTATGCCTCTGATGGTTTCCAAGATATCTATTGATTCATTTAAAAATCTATCTATCTATCTATCTATCTATCTATCTATCTATCTATCTATGTATCTATCTATCTATGTTTGAACAAGAAAACTCTATATTTTAACCATTTACTATCTTTTTAACATAGTAAGCCTATTTTGTGATAAATTAAGACTAGTATTTGACATGACCATGAGCTTGACTGGTCAAACATCAACCTGTAGTACCCAGACTCTTAAACAGATTGCAATAGCAACCCATAAAGGGATTGGAAGTAAACCTGTACTTTTAAATGAGTTGAGTTGTATAGGCACAATACCTTATGTAAGAGGTGAAATATACATAAATTGTGTAAAATATAAAATTCTATACCAATGAATAAAAAATAATCCTTATTTTTTGTCAACATATAAAATTCTATACCAATGTGTCAAAAGATAATCTTATTTTGAGAATAATAACAGTTTTAAGTTTCAGAGCAGATTCAATAATCTACCCTTATATCTTATCATTTATATATTACATATCCATATTCCCTCTCTTTTTTTCAAATCTTTTCTCCCTATACAAGAAAGAAGGATAGAGAAAAGAAAAGGAAAGAGAAAAGTCCATGAGTCTAATTTCCTATACCTTGCTTAACAAGACCATATAGCAATTTGTAACCATTCCTCCAAAACAGCATCCATAACTCATTAAATGACCAAAAAAAAAAAATCAATCTACCCCACCTTTTGGAAATGGGATGTTGCTCTTTTAAAATTGCTTCCTGGTGAATTGGGATTTACAAAACCTGTTTGGGAGCCCAAATAAAATGTAAAAAAAAAATGGTTAATCAATTTAATAGTAACATTTGTTGTCCAGTCTCTATGTGCTCAGCAGTTTGAATGCCCTTAGTAGTTTGTACTCCAAAGATGAGTTTTGGATGGGAAAGTTCAGGGCTTCATCGAAGTCCTGGCTGGAATGGCCTGTGTGGCTCAATCATTTGGGCTACTTGTCTTGTCTTCTTTAGTGTCTGCTCTCTTTGTTCTGAAAATATGTAATTTCTGACAAGTAATCACAAAAATACCCAGAATGTGCAGGATGCACAGATCAGTTAAGGAAGATTGTTTTGCTCTTTTAAGGGAAGAAAGACATTTGTAAGTCTCCATTCATGTAATATGAAAGGATGACATGTAATAATAAGTCACATGACTTCTATGTAGCCAATAAGATTTTTATTGGACATATATATGTCATCAAATATATATATATATATTTATATTTATGTGTATATGTGTGTGTGTGTGTGTGTGTGTGTGTGTGTGTGTGTGTGTGTGTTTTAGCCAGTCTGAGCTGTTCCCACATAGTGGAATCAGCAAATATAAGTTGTTTGTTCTTTTGTTTTTAGCCAAGATCTGTAGGAGGCCTTTATGTTCAAATCTGATTTCTATCAGTCTGGATTGAAGATCTTTTTTCTTTCCTGAAATTGTTATTACATATATATGGCTTTATATAATAGATTTTAAGTTGAAAATTCAGAATAAGACTGTATGGAGTTTAAGTATTCTCCTCTACAGTTCACAGAAAACTATTAATTGATTGAGAAAGGTTTATTTTGTGTAGTTCTGACTGTTGTAAATTTGTTTGGCCTCAAACTCAAAAGGAACCTATCTGTCTCTGCTTTTGTCTCTGATGTTTAGGGATCAAAGGCATGCATTTATACTTTTCCTTTCCTTTTCTCCTTTCTTTGGAGATTTATTTATATGTGGATATATCTATCCTTTTTGAGATAAAACTTCTCTTTGTAGATTGGGCTATCTTGATTTGCTCTACAGAGCTCTGTAGATTAGATTGGCCTTGAACAAACAAGGAACCTGTTTTTTCCTTGTCAACTAAGTTTTGAGATCAAGGTATGAATTTAAATAATTGAATTACCTTTATTGAACAATAATATTAATTAAACCATTTTGTATTAGTCTGAGTTTCAATTCTCTTGTGGGAGCCCCATTTTTTTCATTTTTTATTTATTTTAACATTTATTTATTACTTCAACTTACGCCTCCATTACTGCCCCCTACCTTCACCCCCTCCTGGTCCCACTCTCCCACCCTTTACTCCCTCTCCCACCCATCCCATTCCTCCAGTGTAGGGTGCCTCCATGTACCAGTCCCCCAGTTCTTAGTCACATGAAGTCTAAGAGCCTCCTCTTGCACAGGAGGCATACATGGCAGTTCCACTAGGGTGGAGTGTCCCACTAACAGGTAACCAAGTCCATGTTCCTGTTCCTTTGGGTATATTGATTGTAGGATGGTTATCTTGTACTATATGGCTAAAATCCAGTTATAAGTGAATATATGCCATGTATATCTTTCTGAGTCTGAATTTGCTCACTCATGTTAAGCTTTTCTAGTTCCATCTATATGCTTACAAATTGAATGATTTCCTTGTTTCTGATACCTGAGTAGTATTCCATTGTGTAAATGTACCAGTTTTTTTTTTTTAATCCATTCTTCGGTTGAAGGACATCTGGGTTATTTCCAGTTTCTAGCTATTACAAATAAAGCTGCTATGAACATAGTTGAGGAGATGTCCTTGTGGATTGGTGAGGAGTCTTTTTGATATATGCCCAAGAGTGGTATGGCTGGGTCTTGAGGTAGAGCTATTCCATATTTATCACCTTGTACAAAAGTTAAGTCTAAGAGAATCAAAGACCTTAACATAAAACTAGGCATACTATATCTAATAGAAGAGAAAATGGGAGAGAATGCTCAAACTCATTGACACAGGTGACAACTTCCTGAACAGAATACCAATAGCTGAGACCCTAAGAGCAACAATCAATAAATGGAACATCATGAAACTGAAAAGCTTCTGTAAGGCAGTGGACACTTCATTAGAACATAACTACAGCCTATAGATTGTGAAAAGATCTTCACCAATCCCACATCTGACAGAGGGCTAATATCCAAAATTTATAAAGAACTCAAGGAATTAAACACCAACAAACCAAGTAACCCAAACAAAATATGGAGTACAGAGCTAAACAGAGAATTCACAAAGGAGGGATCCCTAATGGCTGAGAGACACTTGAAGAAATGTTCAGCATCCTTAATCATCAGAGAAATGCAACTCAAGATGACTCACATTCCATCTCACATGTGTCAGAATGGCTAAGATAAAAAGCTCAAATGACAGCACATGCTGGCGAGGCTGTGGAGAAAGGGGAACCCTCCTCCATTGCTGGTGGGAGTGCAAGCTTGTACAACCACTATGAGGTCAGCAATATCTTAGAATACTTGGGAGGCCCATTCTTAAGGATATTGATTTTAACTAGCATGATATGCTATTTCATGTGAGCTGTTCTTAACTTTGGAGTGGGAGGCATGAAGCTTGCATATTCTTCCCCAGCCTAGCTCTGGGTCTTTGCACTGACTAACAGAAACTCTCTCTCTCTCTCTCTCTCTCTCTGTCTATCTATCTATATCTATCTATCTATCTATCTATCTATCTATCTATCTATCTATCTATATATATATATATATATATATATATTAAGGTTTTTTTTTTTTTTTTGAGACAGGATTTCTCTGTGTATTCTTGTCCTGGACTCACTACTGAACTCATAGAGATCTACCTGCCTCTGCCTCCCAAGTGCTGGGATTAAAGGCATGCACTACCATGCCCAGTGACTAGCATATCTCTTTTTGGGGCAAAATACCTCTTGAAACCAGTTCTCCTTGTAGAGCCGTACACCTAAGGAGACTGGCCTGTGACCCCTTTCTCTTTACATAAATTTAACATTATGTGTATTTATTCATTAGATCAGTAAGGCTATTATTATTTATTACTAAGTAAAAACTTAGTATCTTCAAGGAAAAAAATGTGTTATTTTGAATTCCAAACTGTCTTGAAAGCAGCCTTATCTTCTCAGCGGGGGTTCTGCCCTGACTTTATTGTTTAGATGAGGCTGGTCTAGAATTCAGAGATCTGCCTGTTTCTTCCTGCAGTGTGATGGGATTAAGGGTGTGTGCCATTATTGCCCTGCTCAAATATTTCACTTAAATCTCAGATAGTAGTAACTCTAACTCAGCAAGCCACTCTGAACTGCAGTGACAATTCCAAATCTGTTGAAATCATTTAGAAATCTCTCATATCTCAACAAAAATCAAGCAAAGAAACAACATTTTAAAAGTCTTAGTCTAACTGTGCCATTCCATGCTGTAAATAAAATTTTGTTCATTATTCCTTAGAATCTAGTTTTGGCTGCACTTGACTTGTGGGCCAATTCCAGATACTCCTGACAGGTCTGCCTTGTGTAGCCTCAATAAAAGAAGATGTGCCTAATCTTATGCAGCTTGATAAACCAATGCTGCTCGATATCTATGGAGACATCCCCTTTTCTGAGAAGGGGAAGAGGGATGGATTGGGTGTTGAGAGGGAGGGTCTTGGAGGAGAGGAGAGAAGGGAAGCTGTGATTGGGATGTAAAATAAGTAAATAACTCAGTCAATAAAAATCAAAACAAATCAAACAAAAGCAATCAAAATGTGAGTTGGGTCAATGTACACTATTTCCACCTGTTCTTTCAATAGACAAAATATAAATCTACATCTTTAAATGTGTCACAGAATTGTATGTGATTATTTTTAAATCATATGGAAGATGATTTTTATTGCATGTTAATATCAATGTATTCATAGGGCTGTAAGTAAAAATCTATACCTTTATGAATGACATTTTGAAACACAATTATATATGAGCTACATGAGTTGGCAAGGTGCTACAATTTGAAAGAGCCTTGTTCTGTGAGCTAAAGATGGATAAAATTTCTTCCAGCTGTAGCTCTCTATATACTCAACACACAGAACACCTGCAGGACGAGATTTGGGATAAGTTACTATATCTTGTTCTAGATATGATCATTCAATGGTGTGGAAGGATGTTGGATGCTTGGCTTTTCTACCATGCTTCCAGTGATTTGAAAGCTGTTCCTCCAGAACTACACTGGAAAGATCACCTACTCAAGAATGAATTCATGTACCACTGCAACATATATGATTTCACACTTGTATTTTCTTTTCACATTTTACTGAGAATTAAAGACCATTATTACTAACAGATAAAAAAGAAGACATAGAATATTATGACTTAAACCACACAGCATATGTATGTATGTATGTATGTATGTATGTATATATATATAATTAAACATATACTAAATTTTACTCAAAATATTGAATACTAATTTATTTTTTATTGTTGAAGTCTTGTACACTCTAAGCAAATATTCTATTCACAATCTATGTTTCAGTCCCTAAAACTGATGTTCTGATTCCACAAACATCAGTCTTTCTAGTCTTTGACATTCTTTACAGAAGGGAGTGGATTTCATGCAATGACTTGCTGAGTTACCCATAGCTGTCACAAACAAGAAGAGTTCAACTATACTTGAATAGAAGTACACTGGTAAAGAAAAATTGGGTATTGTTTGAGGACTTCTCTAAGCAATGTGTGAAATACTACCAAACCTCTTTGCTGTCTCTAAAAAACTCATGCCTTTTTCATGGATCAGAATCAAACTCTGAAGTCAATGATACACATTTCTATTTATATAGCTATTATATATCGTTATCTATTTGTGTGTACTAAATTTTGATACATGATATTCGATGTGCATCAAAATAAATGCAAATTCAATTGTGTTGGCATTCATAGCTGTAAAAAAATCATACAGATCATTCTTGCTTCCATTTGTACTTAATTGCTTCAGATTATCCCTCAACCTGACAATCTAATTTATAAAAAATTGAATTATGCATAGATCTGAATCTGTTATTAATAGGATATATTCTTAATAAATTCAAATAAAAGATGCACTGCCAAAGATATTTCCTAAATTGTTCTCCCATTTAATGAGTAGACATAGCCAATCTCTTGTAAAATCATGTAAAACCCAAACAGTGGGCATCTGTTCTTCCAGAACAGATTAAAATGCCACACTTATAACAGCACTAGAAATGCATAACATGGTATTAAGCAAATGGATTTTGAACTCTTTCCAAAGGATTTTATTACTCCATACACCAGAAGGTCCCTCTGTTGGTGCATTCCACCAGTTAGGACTCTGAGAATCACAGCATACCAAACCTGTTTTTCTTGTACCGAACAATTTTATAGTAGACACAGAAGTAAGCTTTCCAGTTATGGAGATGGTGGGGAGATGAATCTGCTCATTACGGCCATCAACTAATAAATTGACTCAACCCATAAACTTTTTTCAGTACAGCAAGATTTTATTATTTTATTCATTTGAAAATAATTTGAGACCTGTATTATCAAAGTTACTAATGATTTGCTTTCCTAATTATGCTTTGGTAAGTTCAATGAAAAGTTAAGAATTTACTAGAGCTGTAGAGAGGACTTTACCATACATAATACATGTAGTAGGTAATATATCATTGCAGAACAATTCTGAACTAAAACTGTGTCAGGTGCCGGATGCTCTTGAGGCTCCTTCCTTCATGTCCATCTGCTCTTCTTAAGCTTTTAACATACAGTGTTCAAGCATTGTCAGAAGCTCTCTGAGAAAGGGGATCTATAAACATGTAAACTTCCTAAAAAGCTATCCGGCATTTTGCAAAATCTATGCTAAAGATGCACCTCAGAGTTGCTTCTTGCTAACACCCAGCTTTTCCTTTCATCTGTTATACTGACATGGAGTGAAGATTCCCTCATTGCTAATTGCCACTCTTCTTGTTTGGCCAGATTTCATACAGTCCTATAAAATTGATATTATTATTCCTGATAAGAGTTTTTCAAACTGCCTGACTCAGTGTAAACAATTGTAGAAGTTAAACAAGTTAGATAGTTGATAGAAAACATACAGCTGTATGTAGTAAATCCTCTTCCCAAACATTATGTATCTCATTAGGAGACAGGCCTGAGACATATTTATGACCTCAGATAAGCTTTCACTCTGGAGATTATAAGACAAAACTCCAGGTGTGCCATAAAACCAATTAAGGACCCTATACTTCCCATGAACTCAAGAAATAATGAGGCTACCAAGAAATGCTTAAATTTAGTACAAATCTTAATGACAAAATACACAAACTGTTTTGTAGTAATTCTTTATACTTTGTCTGGTTTGATGTAATATACTGTCATCTTAACCTTAACTTGTGTTTAGAAAAAGTATTAAAATGTATGATTGTTAAGTGCTTTCCTATTGCAATGGTTTTATCTGTCCTTGTGATAAAAGCCTTTAACCATTCAGTAATTCTTTCTTTGATGTAGAGACCCCTAGCTCAGGGTATAAAAAGAATAGTCATCACAATAAAATTGTCTTTGCATCCTAGCTTCGTTCATTTCTTCTTTCCGGTGTGAGTGTGAGTGCGTGTGAGAGAGTCCCTCTGTTCTCACCCCTTTCTTCTTATTATTATATAAATCATGGATCAGGCAAAAATCTCTGAGCTTCACAATCAACTTCTGACATAAATTGGTCAAAAAGTATTTTAGTCCATGGGACACTCAGTGGGTGGCCGGCGGGCTAATAGGCCAAGCACTTGCGGTAATTTACAAAACAAAGGCTGTTTTTTACCACCTCCTTGGTTTGCAGTCCCAACTAAAGAAAAAAATTAGTCATTTTCACTCTGGTAGTCAGCAGCAAAACTTGCTCTGAGCTACAGAAGAGAAAAGTCATAGGCCTCTCTCTCTCTCTCTCTCTCTCTCTCTCTCTCTCTCTCTCTCTCTCTCCCCCCCCCCCATAGCTAGCTACCTGCAAGGGTCATCAGCCCTTGCAGTCAGGGCATCAGCACCCCCTATCCCTGGAACAGGCCAGACCTGGAAGATTGCTGGCACTGTGACCCAACCTAAGACCCTGTGCTGTGTGACAAGGCTGGTCCTAGACAAAACTGGATGAGGGAGTTAACCTGAGAAAAAAAACTTGGTAATGAAGGACAAAACTCAAAAAGGAAATAGAATATGTTAGAAAATGAGCAATAATGACACATAAACACATGATCTCAAAATCATGCTAAAGTTAACATGACAACTTTTAAAATGTAAAATTCAATTCTTTAGTTTTTTGTACAATGCTGGAAAAAAACAATAAAAAAATTAAACCTACATTGAGTAAAATGAAGACACTAATGGAAAGTAGAAATTGCCAGTGATATCGATGGAAGAAAACTAAATGAAAGTTCGAGGTGATCCCTTGAATATGTCAGTAATGCTGATACTATCTACATAGTATAATAAAAAGGCAATATAAATTATCAACATTAATTAAATAATGTTGACACTGACCCTGATTCTTATTGTTTGTAACTAAAAATATTCCCAAGGCTGGAACATTAAAATCTGGGCCCAATATCTGATATTGGCTAATCTATCAAATAATCAAACCAGTAACTATAACAGATGTGTGAGTAATTTATTAGGGGACTGCATGCAAGAATTGTAAATAAACAACCAAGTGAAGGAATAGACACTTTACAAAATCAGGATAATGACCAGGTCATGGCACATGGTCCGCATGTTTTGACATTGCGTACTTCCATGAAAAGGCCATGACAACATGTAAGGTTCACAGAAGAGTCATGGCAAGTGATTCCCATGTAGAACAGCTCCAGTGTTATTATGTCCTGTTCTCATTACATCTTTTTTTGTTCATTTGTTTTTTGGTTTTTTTGGAGACAGGGTTTCTCTGTGTATCCCTGGCTGTCCTGGAACTCACTCTGTAGACCAGGTTGGCCTTGAACTCACAGAGATCCTCTTGCCTCTGCCTCCCAAATGCTGGGATTAAAGGTGTGCACTTTAGTAAACTTCCTCTAGCTTAAAATACACTTCAGCGACTCTACCTATATGTATTTTCCCAAGCAATGCAAATTTTTAAAAATAATTTATTTTTTATTTCTTCAAGTTACATCTCAATCACAATCCCCTCCCTACTCCCCACTCCAGTCCCACCCTTCCACCCTCCTCCCCCTCAACCCCCCCATCCTCTACCCTTTTTTTTCTTTTTTTTGGTTTAAGGTATTTATTTTTCCCCCCAACAGCTCTCCCTTTCAGTCCAACAAATGGTTCTTTTTCTTATAACTATAAATACAATACAAAACAACAGAAATAAATAGGCCACAATTATGAGAGTTATATGGCTTAGCATACATTCCCAATGTCCAGTCCATATGTATTTGGCACCTGACTTTAACATTCTACTATCTAACCATCTCCATGTGTTTAAAGTTCTATATCTCAGCTTTCATACTAACTTGACTCACAATTTTAAAAATATCTTCATAGATCCAGAACACCCTCTTGATTCCTAAACAACTCAAAATTTAACTATGAGACTCTAGCTATCTATTCTTCAACCACCTCAGAGACCTGAGAGGGATAAATATATCTGATTTTATAGGAAGTACAGGGCCTGCAGTTTCCAAAACTAAGAAATGACATACCAGTGGCTGCCTGGACAGTTCCCATTTTCTCTCCATAAATTACAGCATCGATCTTCAGTCATTTGGCCCGATTTCTCTGACAGACATTGATTGTAGAGCAAGGGTTATGAAGGACTTGCCTACCCTGTCTTGGCAGAGCTAGGCTGTCGACTTACCTGCTTCCAAGTTTTGTCCTTTTTGGACAGCAGTCTGTCCACTGTTGAAACAAGGGGTTTTTCTTGCCAAGAGAAAGGTTTACCACCAATTCAATCAACTCCCACTGGAGCAATGCAAATTTTTGTACATACATTCCTTCACAGCCAGTATTTCTTACAACTTTAATTATCCTGAAACCTAAATATTATATGGACAGATTCTGATTTACTTTTGGTGAAGTAATGTTAAACATCTTAAGTAAGGCATTATTGTAAATGATGAAGTGTTCCCTAAGTGGTATGCTGAGAAAAACAAGCCGTTAAATTCATAATGAATTATTTTATTTAAAATATGATTTATTTTTAAAATACATGTATTGACCTCTTGAAAGATTTCTGAAGCCTTTTCAGCTCAGAAAAGCAGATGAATATGTTTTTCCAAATTATCAAGTTCAATTTTACATTTTAAGTAAAATATAGAAAGTTATAGGTCACTATTTGCTGCCCTTTTCCAGTATGATGGTCATTATCTACATGTGATCGCTAAGTTTTCTACATGTGGCTGTGATATGTTGACCTTTATAGAAATGTAAACATACATATGAGAGTCATAAGGCCAAAAGTAAAAATGTCTAAAAGTATCTTACCAATATTTTATTGTTGTTACATACTTAGTTGATACTTTAGACAAATAAAAATATATATAATTTATAAATTATGTTAAATATGCTATTTATATTATATGTACTATTTATTTATTTGTTTTTTCATTTAACATTTAAATTACATTTGATATTATATTTGTAGCTGAATGAATAAATAGATATTCAGAAAAAGCTACATAATTCCATTAAGAACATTACTACAGATATAATCCATTTGAGCATGTCCTGAAATAATATTCACAAAGAGTATAAGGGATCATTAAAAGTATTTGGAGGTGAACAAGTGTGCACTATATTTTCTTAAAATGAACAGAATTAGGAAAATGAATTTTGAAAACAGTTTAAATAGCAATGTGTTTTTAAAATCTAATAGGTCATTTTAGCATCTTATGAAGCTCAAGTATATTGAGGTTTCCTTAATATACGAGTTCTTTCTTACAAGGACATCATCAAATTGTCCTGTTTCAGTTATTCCGTAGTAAATTATAATACTCTGTGGCGATCTGAGTAGTTATAATCAGTTCAAAATGGGCATCTCATATGTATATGTTGAAATGTAACACATAACGCCCAGCACTTCTTTTATAATGAGTTGGACAAGCAGTAACCATGGAGTTAGTTGAATTTGGATGTGTTTTTTCTTTCTGTTTTTCGCATTTTCCTAATATCACAACTTTGTAAGGAATAAGAAGAAAGAATCTCTTCACATTATGGTTTCCCTTCTGATCCCTGATGTTTATTTGAAACCAGATGTGTCTATTTTTCATTTTTACAGGACATTAGATATATTTACTGAAGGATGATTTAAGCTACATGAAAAGTATCTTTTGCTAAATAATAGAATTTCCATTTGTGTCAACAATTTCTAGGTATCAATGAAAAATTTAATTATAAAGAATGTTGCAGAAAAAGTACATATATATGGAATCGTTTGAAAATACATTTTGTTCATCTTACATGACTAGAAAATTTTACTTGTGTAGCATTATAAGTACAAACATAAGCAATAACTTAAAACTAATGCTATTTCGTGACAAAATTAATCACAATCAGCTAGAAATATTCAAATGTAGTGCAAATATAAATATCATAGACTTCATAATTTTTATATATTTCATCACTGACCATCTGTAGATATGAGAAAAATGATTGATCACTCACTATTTTCATTCTGTACATTCTTAATCATAGACATTCAACGGACTGACTAGATTGTGTAGATCTCTTCGCGGCTCTCTGCATGCTCCAGAAACATCTAGAACTTATAATTATGCTTGGTGTAATTCAGTGATGACTTGCTTATGACACTGACCACTTGGAAGAAATAAATATATTCTCAACCTTTTTACATTGGTAAAACAAACATGTTGAAGCCTGCATTTAGAAATAATTAAGTGTTAAGGGAAAAAGAAAGGGTCTGGAAGGGCAGATCCCTAGTTTATAACTCTCCCTGCTCTTGAGGAGGTCATGAGTTTGTATATCAGTGCTCATGCCAAGTGGTGCACAATGGCGTGTATCTCCAGTTTCAGGGGATCGGACTTCCTCTTCTATCATCATGAATACCTGCAATCATGATCGCATTCCCCCACTGTCAGCTACCCGGAATGACATCACAGATCAGAGTAAACTGAGGGGGTTGGTGTACAGTGGGTAACTAACACTCATCACTTATTTTTTTCTGCGTGTACAAAGCTTGGTTCTCTGAACTGGAAGTACTTGTGGCCAATAACAACAACAACAACAAAAAAAGAAATAGGAGGGAAAATACACACACACACACTTGATGGATAAAGAAATTTCCAGCACTTTCACATATACACATACATACATACATAAAGACAGACAGACAGAAATATAGACATATAGATATACACCCATTCACATGGATGGAGCAAAACTCCAACCATATATACACATATACATATATACATCATTAGTGGATTAAAAAATGTTCCAACAGCAACTACTCACTTTATTTTTTTCTCTCATAGTTTATATATCCCAGAAAAAAATTTCAAACAGTACAAAAATCACATTATGGTTACATTCTATTTTTCATTAAGTGAATTAGTACAATCAGTATATGTAGAAAATCACACATTCCCCAATCCCTTCACATGATCAAAAGTTTTATGTGTTATGGGTGAAAAACAAATAATTACCAAAAATACACATACATTTGTAAATAAGCAACTTGTTATAGATTAACAAAGTGTAAACAGGCAAGGCAATTTTCTCAGCCAGTTCCTCTTACTGGCAGACTTTAGTTTGCATTTACAAAGAAAATATTAATTAGCTTATTATTTATCTCAAAAGACAGTCTTACAAAATCTTAAAAGAGTCACAAGTCTAAGGTTTTATTTATAAAATATGATCAGTTATTTTACTTTAAATCTAAACAACCATATGAAATCCTCAGGATTCATAGACTTGAGGACGATGCCGATGCCTTCTGCAAGCTGCACCCATTGTGGTTGTGCTATCCGGTGAGCTGCATTCCATGAGCTCTAAAGCTGCTCTGTTGTTCCTCCCACATGTCCCCGACACCCCACATAAATACTCACATGTGCACATAACTTAAGAGTGTCAATGACAGGCATGTTGTTGTCTACACTGACATGGAAGTCAGGAAACTCACAGGATCAATGAGAGTGTTGGTTCATGTTGTTAATTAACTTAACTAGATGAAATAAATACCAAAAAACTCAATAAAGTACACATCTGCTGTCTCTCTTAGGGTATTTGGAGGGAAGATTAGTGTGTGGCTTACTGAACTGGGGGGAGGGGAATTGCCCTGGCTGTGGAGACTACCATATAATAAATTGAGGGAAGATATAAAAGGTAAAAATAAGGAGAAACACCGACATATGGACACAGTCAGATCTGCTTTGGTAGGTATGTATTTCAATGTCTCCACAATGTCAGACAATAGATTTTTTTTTTCATATTTCCAACATGGCCTCTCCCCAGGTGTCTTCCAGAGGTTTTATGCAAGATGGGGCCTACATCTTGATTTGAGCTACATGAGTCCTTAGAGGACAACCATAGTTTCCCCAGATATATAGACTTCTGACAAATATTATTTGATGTCTTCACCTTCTAATCATGTGAACAATAAACCTGTAAATCAGATATGTTTATCCTTCTCAGGTCTCTGATGTGATTGAAGACTAGATAGGTATAGTCTCACAGTTAAGTTTTAAGTTGTTTAGGAATTAAAAGGATGTTCTAGGTCTAAGAAGATGCTTTTAAGTGGGTAAGCAAGTTAGGAAGGAAACTGAGTTAGGTTTAGAACTTTAAACTCATGGAGATAGATAGATAATAGACTACTAATATCAGTTGCCCAATACGAATGGACTGGACATTGGGAATGTATGTTATACCTTATAATTTTCATAATTGTTACCTAATTGTTCTTTATTGTTTTGTATTGTATTTACTGTTACAAGGAAAAGAGCCTTTTATTTCACTAAAAGGGGAGAACTGTTAGGGTGAGAAAAAGCACACCTTAAATTAAAAATATTAAGCCGATAAGAGGGAGGGGGAAGATGGTAGGAGGATGAGACTGGGAAAGGGAGGAGGGAGTAGGTAATGATTGAGATGTAACTTACTTGAAGAAATAAATAAATGTAAAAAAAGATTTGTATCACAAAGAAAAATGAACAAAACTGGGGAAAACAATGAAAAAATATATACATGTATATGCATATATATTTATTTGTTTTACAAAATTTACATGTGTGTGAATCACAGAAATGAAGACAATAATGGTATAGTTTATGTCACAGCACTGCTAAGGACTTAATTTGCATCATGTCACTGGAAACAGTCCTAGGGAGACATTTGATATTTCCTCCTGGTCCAATGCTGTAAAGAGCATTTAAGGAGTCAGATATCTTCTTACCTTTCCTTTAAAACTCCTAAAACATGGGATGCTACTTAACATCTAAATTATCTTGATTATAGCCTCAGAGGTAGAGTTAACATTAAACCCTAAGTAGAAGTGATGAAGATTAACTCTAGTGATCAGCCTCCAGTTGGGCTAATCTGAAAATTCGATAATGCAGGCCACACAAGGCCCATGGCAGAATGAACAGTGCAATCTAGTAAGAGTGTGCCTCAGCCACTTTTCATCTACTGACCTGCCCTGAAAACATCCTAGGCCAGCTCTGTGGCAGTAGTCACCTAGCAATGAAAGATGAGAATATAAACTTTTTGCTGAGATTTCTGAAATCATAATTATTAAAGATCAACATATCTGAAAATGAAAGTTTCATTTACCTGCAATTTTTAACAGATTAAAAAATATACTGTAATATTGAACAATAATAAAAAAATTAAATCCAAATGGAAAAATAAAGAAACTTAATCTTACACTTGTTCTTTAGGTTCTATGCCTCTATTGTACTCATTAATACAATACACAGTGAACAAATATGATTTTAAAATATAGGTGAGGTAGACTTTCTGGATATAAGCAGGTTGGTAGGCTAAATTTGGAAAAAAATGTAAATAATATTTAAGCCTATTTTGCATATATTTCTAATTTAATATAATAATATATTTAATATTTTTTCCAAAGTAGATACAAATTTCAGCTAGATTAGTTACAATGTAGGTGTCTTTGAAGAAAATCACTCTAATCTTTCCTTACAAAAATAATTCCTAGAAAGTGGATTTGTTGGACAGAACATTTCACAAGAATATAACCCTTGGGGGCCAAGATGGCAGCGAACTGCACGGACACATTTTGAATGTGGGAGAGAAGAGCCATAGAAAACACAGAGTTGTGGGACACTGTGCAAAAACCGGAGGGTCTGGCCCCTCCGGGAACATGCACAGCTCCAAAGGGACTGTTAAAAGTCCCAGGGCAAGGCTCTCCCCCATCTCTTGCAGACACAGAAGCCACTAAATCCGGGATTCGGGAACTCCCATTTGGAGAGGTGCCTGGTAAGATCGATCCCAACACACAGCAGGCAGAATCACAGGCCACATGGTGATCGCCCACTAGCCTACTGGGCTTCCCACACCTCAGGAAGACCTTATAACTATTTAGGAAATTTTGCAGAATAGTTGAAGTCTTGTGGTTTTTTTTTTTTGTTTGTTTGTTTGTTTTTTCAAGACGAAGAAAAAGGGTGCTCAGCGGGTGATCTGCAGCCGCTGGAGCCAGACCTGAAGGTGGGCGGGCAGAGCAGTTGGGGAGGGAAGCTGAAGCTGGCAGGAGGGGCCGAAGCTCCGCCCACCCACAGCAAAGCAGCTAGGGAAGGAGGCCGCCTCTGACGGTGGGAGGAGCCGAAGCTCCGCCCACCCACGGCAAAGCAGCTAGGGAAGGAGGCCGGCTCTGGTGGCGGGAGGGGCCGAAGCTCCGCCCACCCACAGCAAAGCAGCTAGGGAAGGAGGCCCGCTCTAGGCAGAGCAGATAGGGAGGGAAGTGGCCAGGCCTGTGGCGGAGAAGCCTAGTGGGTAACCAGAAGCCAGGGGACCATAGCTGTATTTGGGTAAACCCAGACACATTAGGTGTGGAGCCGGGCCCTGTCAGCCTCCGTGACGACAAACAAAGCCCACAAAATCTGTGCCTGGGCACACAGGACCATACCATTAGAACCATTGAAGGCTGATCACTCAGTGTGCAAAATAGAGAAGTCTGAACTAGGAGCAGTGTAACATTCCCAGACCATTACTCACTACCTGGGAATAGGCTGGACCAGCTCACAACGATTCAGGCTATTAAAACCACAGTGACCCTGAGATCACTCTGTAAGCAAGGACAGATAGCCAAGCAATTCGACTCCTTCACCAAAGCATCCCCTGTGGATCCAAACACAGAAAACAACAAGAACAGACAGCTAAACACACACACATGGCCAAAGGTCCATGAAAAAATAGAAATCAAGGAAATATGACTCCAAAAAGCAGAATTATCCTAGCTCACCCAATTCAGATGACCTCACACCAACAGTAACACATGAAAATGATGACAATACTGCATTATGGAAAGTGATAGAGTCCCTTCAAGAAGAAATTAAATCTATGAAGGTATTCAAAGAAGCCGCAATTTTACAAGCCAAAACAATGAACAATACCATTAAAGAGCTCCAAGCCAAGGTGACAGAGCATGAACAGGAAAAAGACAAAGCAATGAAAGATTTTCAGACAAAAACAAGTAAACTGGAGAAGGAAATGTAAAAAACGAACAATACCATACAAGACATGAAAATAGAAATAGAAACAATAAAGAAAACACAGTCAGAGTTAAAAGAGGAAGTAGAGAACCAAGGGAAGAGAACAGGAACTACGGATGCGAGTATCAACAATAGGATGCAAAAGATGGAAGACAGGATCTCAGGCATGGAAGATTCGATGGAAGAAATCAGTACAACATCCAAAGAAAATGAGAAGGCTAAAAAATCTCTCACCCACAACATCCAAGAAATCAAGGATTCAATGAAAAGACGGAACCTAAGAATTATAGGCATAGAGGAAAGAGAAGACTCCGACTCCATGGTCCAGGAAATATCTTCAACAAAGTCATAGAAGAAAACTTCCCAAACCTGAAAAAGAGATGCCAATAAAAATCCTAGAGGCTTACAGAACACCGAACAGATTAGATCAGAAAAGAAACTCCTCTCGCCACATAATAATTGAAACACCAAATGTACAGAACAAAGAAAGGATATTAAAAGCTGTAAGAGAAAAAGGCAAAGTCACATACAATGGCAGACCCATCAGAATTACACCTGACTTCTCCTCAGAAATTTTAAAAGCTAGAAGGGCCTGGACAGATATCCTACAAGTCCTGAGAGATCATAGGTGCCCAGCCAGACTACTATACCCAGCAAAACTCTCTATCAACATAGATGGAGAAAACAAGATATTCCATGACAAAATCAAATTTAAACAATATCTCCCCACAAACCCAGCCCTACAGAAAATCCTAGAAGGAAAATTCCATCCCAGAGAAAAAAACATCACCCAAGAAAACAAAGGGAATAGAAAACCCCTCAGCAACTAAACCAAAAGAGACACAGGACCATCACCTATACCAAACTAATGGGAAACAAAAACCCCAGGTCACTAATATCCATCAACATCAATGGTCTCAACTCCCCAATAAAAAGACACAGATTTACAGAGTGGATCTACAAGCAAGACCCGTCCCTTTGCTGCATACAAGAAACACATCTCACTACCAGAGATAGTCACTACCTCAGAGTAAAGGCTGGGAAAAGGTTTTCCAAGCAAATGGACCCAGAAAGCAAGCTGGAGTAGCCATCCTAATATCAAACAAAACAGACTTCCAACTGAAGTTAATGAAAAAAGACAAAGAAGGGCATTATATACTCATTAAAGGGAATATTCATCAAGAGGAAATCTCAATACTGAACATCTATGCCCCAAATACAAAGGCACCTACTTTTGTAAAAGAAACACTACTAAAACTTAAATCGCACATCAATCACAACACATTAGTAGTGGGAGACTTCAACACCCCACTCACAACAATGGACAGATCATCAAGACTGAGGCTAAACAGAGAAATATTGAGTCTAACAGAGATCATGAAATAAATGGACCTAACAGACATCTACAGAACGTTTCACCCAAAAACAAAGGAATACACCTTTTTCTCAACACCCCACGGAACCTTCTCCAAAATCGACCATATAGTTGGACACAAAGACAGCCTCAACAGATACAAGAAAATTGAAATAACCCCTTGTATCTTATCAGACCACCACGGAATAAAGCTGGTCTTCAACAGCAAAAGAATCAACAGAAAGCCTATACACACATGGAAATTGAACAGCTCCTTACTGGATGACCACTGGGTTCGGGAAGAAATAAAGAAGGAAATCAAAGACTTCTTAAAATCCAACGACAATGAAGACACAACATACCCAAACCTATGGGATACAATAAAAGCTGTGCTACGAGGAAAGTTCATAGCACTAAGTGCATTCAAAAAGAAAATTGTGACAGCTCATATTAGTGAATTAACAGCTAAGCTGGGTGAATTGGAAAAAAAAAGAAGCAAACACGCCCAAGAGGAGCAGAAGGCAGGAAATCATCAAACTTAGGGCTGAAATGAACAACTTAGAATCAAAAAGAACTATAAAAAGAATCAATGAAACCAAGAGTTGGTTCTTCAAGAAAATCAAAAAATAGACACACCCCTAGCCAAATTAACTAAAAGGCAAAGAGAAAGAACCCAATTCAACAAAATCAGAAATGAAAAGGGAGAAATAACAACAGACATTGAGGAGATCCAGAAAATATTCGGGTCCTACTTTAAAAATCTATACTCCACCAAATTTGAAAACCTAAGCGAAATGGACAATTTCCTCGATAAATTCCACCTACCAAAACTAAATCAAAATCAGATTAACACTTTAAACAGCTCAATAATCCCTAAGGAAATAGAAACAGACATTAATAATCTCCCAACCAAAAAAATGCCCAGGGCCAGATGGCTTTAGCACGGAATTCTACAGGACTTTCAAAGACGAGCTAACACCATTACTCTTCAAACTCTTCCACCACATAGAAACAGAAAGAACACTGCCAAACTCATTCTATGAGGCCACTGTCATTCTGATTCCTAAACCACACAAAGACCCAACAAAGAAAGAGAACTTCAGACCAATCTCCCTCATGAACATAGATGCAAAGATACTTAATAAAATACTAGCAAACCGAATTCAAGAATACATAAAAAATATCATACATCATGATCAAGTAGGCTTAATACCAGGAATGCAGGGATGGTTCAATATATGAAAGTCTATAAATGTAATTCACCATATAAACAAGATGAAAGAAAAAATCCACATGATAATCTTGCTAGATGCAGAAAAAGCATTTGACAAAATCCAACACCCCTTCATGCTAAAAGTCCTGGAGAGAACGGGCATACAAGGACCATACCTAGAAATAATAAAGGCAATATACAGCAAGCCAGTGGCCAACATCAAATTAAATGGAGAGAAGCTTGAAGCATTTCCTCTAAACTCAGGGACAAGACAAGGATGTCGACTTTCACCATACATCTTCAATATAGTACTTGAAGTTCTTGCTAGAGCAATAAGACAACTAAAGGAAATCAAAGGGATAAACATTGGAAATGAAGAAGACAAATTATTCCTATTCACAGATGATATGTTAGTATACATAAGCAACCCCAAAAACTCCACCAAAGAACTCTTACAGCTGATAAACAACTTCAGCAAGGTGGCTGGATACAAAATTAACTCAAAAAAATCAGAAGCCCTTCTTTATACAACAAACAAGCATACCGAAAAAGAAATAAGGGAAACAACCCCCTTCACAATAGCCACAAACAATATAAAATACCTGGGGGTAACTCTAAATAAGCAAGTAAAGGACCTATACAACAAGAATTTCAAGCCCCTGAAGAAAGAAATGGAAGAGGCATTTAGAAGATGGAAAGTTCTCCCATGCTCATGGATACGTAGGATCAACATAATAAAAATGGCTATTCTACCAAACGCAATATATAGATTCAATGCAATTCCTATCAAAATACCAACACAATCCTTTATAGACTTGGAAAAAGCTATACTCAACTTCATATGGAACAACAAAAAGCCCAGAATAGTTAAATCAATCCTGTACAATAAAAAAGCATCTGGAGGTATCACCATCCCAGATTTCAAGCTGTACTACAGAGCAATAATAATAAAAACAGCATGGTACTGGTATAGAAACAGACCAGTGGATCAATAGAATCGAATTGAAGACCCAAACATGGACCCACACACCTATGGCCAACTAATCTTTGACAAAGAAGCCAAAACCGCACAATGGAAGAAGGACAGCATCTTCAACAAATGGTGCTGGTCCAACTGGATGTCCACTTGCAAAAGAATGAAATTAGACCCATACCTATCATCTTGTACAAAACTTAATTCCAAGTGTATCAAAGACCTTAATATAAGGCCGGCCACACTAAAGATAATAGAAGAAAAAGTAGGAGAAACCCTCGAACTCATTGGCACAGGTGACAACTTCCTGAACAGAACACCAACAGCTCAGGACCTGAGATCAACAATCAATAAATGGGACCTCATGAAACTGAAAAGCTTCTGCAAGGCAAAAGACACTGTCATTCAAACAAAATGGCAGCCTACAGACTGGGAGAAAATTTTCACCAACCCCACATCTGATAGAGGGCTATTATCTAAAATCTACAAAGAACGCAAGAAACTAAATGCCAAGAAACCAATTAATCCAATCAAATAATGGGAGACGGAGCTAAATAGAGAATTCACAAAGGAGGAATCCCTAATGGCCGAGAGTCACCTGAAGAAATGCTCAACATCCTTAATCATCAGAGAAATGCAACTCAAGACGACCCTGAGATTCCATCTAACACCTGTCAGAATGGCTAAGATAAAGAGCTCAAATGACAGCACATGCTGGCGAGGGTGTGGAGAAAGGGGAACCCTCCTCCATTGCTGGTGGGAGTGCAGACTTGTGCAACCACTATGGAGGTCTGTCTGGAGATATCTTAGAAACATTGGAATAACTTTGCCTCAGGACCCAGCCATACCACTTCTGTGTATACACCCAAAGGACACCTCACAGAGACATAGGGAAGTCTCCTCATCTATGTTCATAGCAGCCTTATTTGTAATAGCTAGAAACTGGAAACAACCCAGATGTCCCTCAATTGAAGAATGGATTAAAATTTTGTGGTACATCTATACAATGGAATATTACTCAGCTATAAGAAACAATGAAATCATGCAATTTGCAACCAAATGGATGGATCTAGAGAAACTCATCCTGAGTGAGCTAACCCAGTCTCAGAAGGATGCACATGGCATCTATTCACTTATAGTAGGATTTTAGCTATATCGTACATGATATCTATACTCTACCAACACACCAAAAGGAACATGGACATAAATTTCTTTTTTCTTTTCATTTCTTTTTCTTTTTCCTTTCTCTCTTTGTTTCTCTTTCTTTTTCCTCTCTTTTTTTGTTGTTTTTCTTTGTTTTTGTGGGTTTGTGTGTCTGTTTTTTTTTTTTTTTTGGTTTCCCCGCCGTAGCAAGGAGACACCTTTCACTAGCAGTACTGCCTCGTAAGCCCTTGGTGTATGAAGAGGCCATCAGCCCTCATATGACTCCTGATCTGTGGTGAGAGACTGGTGTGCAGGGACACTCCACCCCAGAGGATCAAGATGAAAGGGTCCGAGAGTAGAGCATGGGAGGGTGGGGCTGGGAAGCAGGAAAAGAGGACAATATGTCAAGGATGTAACCTGTAGCAACAAACAAATAAATTTACTAATAAAAAAAAAAAAAGCAGGTAACAACGTGAAAACACTGTAAAAAAAATAAAGGACACAGCGGTTCAACCTGGTTTTATGAACCTCCAAGTGTGGAAAAAACGTAGAGCTAAGGTAAAATACAGGGAAAATGTGGTGTTAACCCATGCTTTTAACTTCAGCAGAGACGGGAGGAGCACCATAGAGTTAGTGGACTTATAAATTCTATAGTTACACGGAAAAGGGTGGTGAGGGTACACACCCTTAATCCCATCATTCAAGAAGAGTACACCCTTAACCCCAACACACTAGAGACAGAAACAGGCAGATCTCAGAGCTCAAGGTCAGCCTGATTCAAAACAAACTCTAAATAAAGAAAAACTTCAATCCAGGAGTGTTGGAACACATCTTTAATCCCCTCAGATGGGAACCACAGGTCTCGGATCCCAATAATTAGAATGCAGAGACACACACATAGGATTTGGAAGGACCTAAGTTTAAAAGCTACTTACAAAAGGCCAACACAACACAAATTGTCCTTCGAGACCTCAAAATATATACACTAAAGCTGGTTTAGCTCCAAAATAACAAAATAATTTCTTCTTTAAACCAGATGGAAAGATAACACTTTATATATTGTCAAAAACCAAATTTGCTTCAGGAGAAATATTACCTACACCCCCCCAAAAAGAAAAGAGGGCGATTGTCCCTGAGTGAGGGTTAGGGCAGGGCTCTGTTCTTATCTTTCCAGGAGAATAAAAGCATCCATTCAAGGAACCCAGGGACAACTGGACAAGGGAAACCTCAGCAGAATCAGAATCAGACACCAAAAGAAGACGAGTGACCCAGATGATTCAGCCTGACAGACTCCCTCAATAAATGTCTCCATCAAAAGCCTACAACCACAACAACTCAGTTTCGCTAAGACTGTTCAGCTCTACACAATGCCCCAGCCAGAACCTCAGTAAAGCCTGGAAGTTCAGCTTCTGCCTACAAACTCCTTAGGACATCTAAACAGCTGAGAACAGAAGGACTGAACATAAAAGGATTGTATTAACATTTTTAACCATTTTTCCATTTTGGTTTGGGCCCCAAACAGGTTTACTACGACCCAAATCAGCAGGAAGTCATTTTAGGAGAGCAATGTCCCATACCCAGAGGGTGGGGAGGGTGTTTCTCCACCCCCCCCTTTTTCGGTTATTTGAAGGACAACTGAAAACTCTGTTATTTAGGGGAAGAAATTACAAGTTGTTAAATGGTCCTGTTTAATGGGTTTTGGAGGTTAGACCCAGGGTATTCCTTCTTTCCCCTTTCTGTATCCTTCTTTATCTCCTATGTAGGAATGCACGGACTTGAGAAAAATTGAGACATAGACAGCACAGGAAGGATCAAGAAGAAAGGTCACATTATTGAATATGCCCTTATACCCTTGTATATTGATACAAAATTAATAGTATATTTGGCTAAAGTGGTATTGACCATTGTTTATTGTGCAAAAATAAGATTGTATTGGTCTACGTCGGTATTGATATTTGTATATTGATACAAAATTAAGATTATAGTTGGCCACAATGGTATTGACCCTTGTATATGGATGTAATATTAAGATTGTATTGGGCCGCATAGGCATTGGTCTTTGTATATTGATACAAAATTAAGAGTATATTTAGCCACATTTGAATAGATCTTTGTATATTGATACAAAATTAAAGGTAACGCTTCCTAATGGTATCGTACCTAGAGATACTTAAAAATGAAATGTGAAGCTCTGGCCTCTTGATACGAACCGTCTTAAACTGTTTAGGATAGTTAAGAAAAACAAACTCCTAGTCATGCATGCATGTCACCTTGTTAGCTACTAAGACAGTCTATCACAGATATTCTCTAAGCTACTCAGTAATCAAGTTGTTAAGAGACAAGCAACATTTGCTTATCTAAATACAAGAGATAGATAGGGCATCTTCAAAAACCCCAAGAGATCTGCAGAATATGGCATTCAAAGATGTGGTCTTAAATTAAGATTTTTTTCTTTTTGATATCGTGACATATCAGCTCCTGATAGTACCCCCTATTCTACTCCAAGTAGAAAAAAAGCATCAAAGAATCTCCAGTGTGAGATGGTTGAATTAGTGGCAAGCCTATCTCTTGGCATGTAAAAACTCCTTGCTTCAACTGCAGACAGACTGCTGTCCAAAAAGGACAAAACTTGGTAGCAGGGAAGTCGACAGCCTAGCTCTGCCAAGACAGGGTAGGTTAGTCTTTCACAATACCTGCTCTACAATAAATGTCTGTCAGAGAAACAGGACCAAAAGGCTGAAGACTGATGCTGGAACGTATGGAGAGAAAATGGGAACTGTCCAGGTAGTCACTGGTTTGTCATTTCTTAGTATTGGAAGCTGCAGGCCCTGCACTTCCTATATAATCAGATATATTTATCCTTCTCAGCTCTCTGAGGTGGTTGAAGAATAGACAGCTTGAGTCTCATAGCTAAATTTTGAGTTGTTTAGAAATCAAGAGGGCGTTCTAGATCTAAGAAGATGGTTATAATAGTGATGCAAGTTAGTATGAAATCTAAGTCAGTTATAGAACTTTAAACTCATAGAGATGGTTAGAAGGTAGAAGGTTAAAGTCAGGGGCCAAATATGTATGAACTAGACATTGGGAAGGTATACTGGGCCATTTAACTCTCATAAATGTGGCATATTTAATTCTGCTGTTTTGTATAGAATTTACAGTTATAAGAGAAAGAACCATTTGTTAGAATGAAAAGAGAAGCTGTTGGGGGGGGGAAGAGGGTGGAAGGGTGTGACAGGAAGGGGGAATAGGGAAGGGTTTGCGACTGAGATGTAACTTGAAAAAAAAATAAAGTACTTATAAAAAAAAAGAATATAACCCTTATTTACATAATATCAGCTCCAGTTCACTATTTCCCATTGGCTATAGCTCCAGGAACATCAGAGTGAGTGTTTGTTTGTTTGCTTTTAATTATTCTTTTTATTTATTTATTTATTTTGAGCTTGCAATCTCTTATCTTGTCTTACACCCAGGAGTCATTAGAGTGTCTACACTTGATCTTTTCTTCCTAAACTTTGGAATATACTCATATTATTTTAAAAGAAGTTCACATTGAGTATTCAATTTGACTGGCCTCTGGAACTAGGTTAGAAACAACTTGTATAAATTGCATAACCTATTCCAAATTTCTGTAGTTAACCTCAAATCCTCCTTGATAATTTGTTGGTTACAGAATCTTCAACCAAACAAGTTCATTTATTTGTTTACTGTCAGTATTCCATAAGGATTTGATTGTTTGCTTGATATTTATGTTGGTATGTCCATTTGTTTGAGCAACAAATTCCATAAAACTTTTCTAGTTAGCTCTCCGGGTCTGGTATTTCAACAGATCATATTTTACTCCATACTCCTGGGAGCTGATATTTACAAGGTCTATGGGAAAAAAAGGCTTTTGTGTGTATATGTATGTGTGTGGACAGACTCTGAAAACAAAGCTCCCTTTTGCTATCAGTGTGAGTAATTATGTTTATAGATTTATTCATCTTTATGTAAGAAAATAGTTACTCCTAATGATTTGTAAAACACGAAGTTTTTAATTTATTATTTTTAAAGTTTTGTTTTCAAATATAAATAAATATGGCAAACTAGGAATAATATCTATTAATAAGGGCAAAACACACACAAACACATATGCATAATATTATGTAATAGTTTAAAAACTTAAATAGTTTTCAATGTTACTTAACATGCTTCTATTAAATAATTACTTATTTATTCTTTTCTATTTTCTAATATCATTCACTATTTATAGATTTCAGCACATAAATATTATTGAAATATAGATCCTTCATTGTAGCATTTAATATATATAATAAAAGTAAGAAATCCGATACCCGGTGTTTCAGGATTCCATCCACAAGCTGCACCTTCGCAAGGCATGGCCTTCATGCTAGAGATCTGGAAATGATCATGGCCAGAGCTGCCTCTGAGCCTGCTAGCACAGAGTTGTGAACAACATGGCAAGAAGGACTGACTCAAGATCCAAGATGGCAGCGGCCTGGGTGGACATATTTTGATTTCGGGGTCAACAGTCACAAGGTGGCAAGAGTTGCAGGATGCTGTACAAAGGGCATGACCCCTTCTAAATCTCATCCAGCTACACAGGGACCACGGAGGATCCCTGGGCAGGACGCCCCTTCCCACTCTCGGACATGCTAAGAAGCTGCTGGACCCGGGAATTGGTATGACCCATCCCCCAACAGGAGACTCCCGGTAAGTTCCAACCTAATACCCAGCCGGCAGATTCAGAACCCACACAGAGATAATCCCCAACATGCTGGGCACTCCCAGGTCTCACACAGATGATCCAATTATCTGGCGAAAGGTTGCGACCTTTGGAAGTGAGCACAGCTACACTGCAAAGTGCCTTCAGACCTCAGATCCCATTCTGTGAGGAAAATGACCAGTTTACAAGTCGCGGGAGTGGCAGGCTACTGGAGCTGAACTGCAGATTTACCGGCTACAGGAACCAACCCCGGGCAAACTGCAAGATATTTGAAACTGTCCTATATCATATTTTTGTACTAGTATGGGCCCTTCCGGCGGGGAACCAGAGCTTACTTGTATACAGCTCGGCCACCTGGATTAGTTAGGTCTCCACCTGGGAGGCAGGGCTGAATGAATCACCTTATAGGGGTGGAGTAAGGCAACACAACTCCTACACCAAAGCACCCCCTTTGGACCCAAGTCGAGAAGACAGCAAAAAAATTCCACATGGACAGAGGCCACAGAAAAAAAAGAAAAAAAAAAAAACAGAGCGAAATGTCTCCAACAAAAGAAAGCAACACTATTCCATCCAGCCTGAACCACCTCACCACAACTGAAACACATGAAAACGATGATAATTCTACATTATGGAAACTGATAGAGTCCCTTCAAGAAGAACTTAAAACTAAGAAGGAATTCAAAGAAGCCACAATTTTACAAGTCAAAACAATGAATAACACCATTAAAGAGCTCCAAGCCAAGGTGATCCAGCTTGAACAGGAAAAGGATAAAGCAATGAAAGATCTCCAGGCAAAAACAAGCATACTGGAGAAGGAAATGTACAAAACGAACAATACCATTCAAGACATGAAAATAGAAATGGAAACAATAAAGAAAACACAGTCAGAGTTAAAAGAGGAAATGGAGAATCAAGATAGCAGGAACTACGGATGTGAGTATGAAAAATAGGATGCAAGAGAAAGAAGACAGAATCGCAGGCATGGAAGATTCGATGGAAGAAATCAGTACAACATCCAAAGAAAATGAGAAGGCTAAAAAATCTCTCACCCACAACATCCAAGAAATCAAGGACTCAATGAAAAGACAGAACCTAAGAATTATAGGCATAGAGGAAAGAGAAGACTACCCACTCCATGGTTCAGGAAATATCTTCAACAAAATAATAGAAGAAAACTTCCCAAACCTAAAGAAAGAGATGCCAGTAAAATCCAAGAGGCTTACAGAACACCAAAAAGATTAGATCAGAAAAGAAACTCCTCTCGCCACATAATAATAGAAACTCCAAATGTAGAGAACAAAGAAAGGATATTAAAAACTGTAAGAGAAAAAGGCCAACTCACATACAATGGCAGACCCATCAGAATCACACCTGACTTCTCCACAGAAACTTTAAAAGCTAGAAGGGCCTGGACGGATGTCCTACAAGCGCTGAGAGAACATAGGTGCCCAGCCAGACTATTATACCCAGCAAAACTCTCTATCAACATAGAAGGAGAAAACAAGATATTCCATGATAAAATCAAATTCAAACAATATCTCCTCACAAACCCAGCCCTACAGAAGATCCTAGAAGGAAAATTCCAACACAGAGAAGATAATTACACCCAAGAAAACAGAGGAAATAGAAACCTCCACAGCAACTAAACAAAAAGAAACACAAGACAGCCAGCTATACCAAAATAATGGGAAATAACAACCCTGGACACTAATATCCATCAATATCAATGGACTCAACTCGCCAATAAAAAGACACAGACTTACAGACTGGATCCGTAAACAAGACCCATCTTTTTGCTGCATACAAGAAACACACCTCACTTTGAAGATAAACACTACCTCAGAGTAAAGGGCTGGGAAAAGGTTTTCCAAGCAAATGGACCCAGGAAACAAGCTGGAGTAGCCACCCTAATATCAAACAAAATAGACTTCCAATTGAAGTTAATAAAAAAAGACAGAGAAGGGCATTACATACTCATTAAAGGAAATATCCACCAAGAGGTCATCTCAATATTGAACATCTATGCCCCAAATACAAAGGCACCTACATTTATAAAAGAAACGCTCCTAAAACTTAAATCGCACATCAAACCAAACACTTTAATAGTGGGAGAGTTAAACACCCCACTCACAACTATGGACAGATCATCAAGACAGAAGCCAAACAGAGAAATAATGAGTCTAACAGAGATCATGAACCAAATGGACCTAACAGAGATCTACCGAATGTTTCACCCAAACACAAAAGAATGCACCTTCTTCTCAGCACCTCATGGAACCTACTCAAAAATCGACCACATAGTTGGAGAAAAAGAGAGCCTCAACAGATACAAGAAAATTGAAATAACTCCTTATATCTTATCAGACCACCATGGAATAAAGCTGGACATGAATAGCAAAAGAATCAACAGAAAGTCTACGCTCACATGGAAATTGAACAACTCTTTACTAGAGGACCACTGGGTCTGGGAAGAAATAAATAAGGAAATCAAAGACTTCTTAAAATCCAACGAAACTGAAGAAACAACATACTCAAACCTATGGGACACAATGAAAGCTGTGCTATGACGAAAGTTCATAGCACTAAGTGCATTCAAAAAGAAAATTGTGACAGCTCATATTAGCGAATTAACAGCTAAATTGGGTGAATTGGAAAAAAAAGAAGCAAACACTCCCAAGAGGAGTAGAAGGCATGAGATCATCAAACTTAGGGCTGAAATCAACAACTTAGAAACAAAAAGAAATATACAAAGAATCAATGAAACGAAGAGTTGGTTCTTCGAGAAAATCAACAAAATAGACAGACCCTTAGCCAAAATAACTAAAAGACACAGGGAGAAAACACAAATAAACGAAATCAAATGAAAAGGGAGGAATAACAATAGACATTGAGGAAATCCAGAGAATATTTGGATCCTACTTTAAAAATCTATACTCCACCAAATTTGAAAACTTAAGTGAAATGGACAATTTTCTTGATAGATTCCACCTACCGAAGCTAAATCAAGACCAGATAAACAGATTAAACAGCCCTATAACCCCTAAGGAAATAGAAACAGTAATTAAAAATCTCCCAACCCAAAAAAACCCAGGGCCAGATGGCTTTAGCACGGAGTTCTACCGGACCTTCAAAGGTCCTACCAATACTTTTCAAACTCTTTCACAAAATAGAATCTGAAAGAACATTGCCAAACTCATTCTATGAGGCCATAATCACCCTGATACCTAAACCACACAAAGACCCAACAAAGAAAGAGAACTTCAGACCAATCTTCCTCATGAACATAGATGTAAAAATACTTAATAAAATAATAGCAAACCGAATTCAAGAACACATCAAAAGTATCATCCACCATGACCAAGTAGGCTTCATCCCAGGAATGCAGGGATGGTTCAACATTTGAAAGTCTAGCAATGTCATTCACCATATAAACAAGATGAAAGAAATAAAACACATGATAATCTCGCTAGATGGAGAAAAAGAATTTGACAAAATCCAACACCCCTTCATGCTAAAAGTTCTGGAGAAAACAGGCATACAAGGACCATACCTAGAAATAATAAAGGCAATATACATCAGGCCAGTGGCCAACATCAAAATAAATGGAGAGAAACTTGAAGCATTTCCTCTAAACTCAGGGACAAGACAAGGATGTCCACTTAAGCCATATCTCTTCAACATAGTACTTGAAGTTCTTGCTAGAGCAATAAGACAACTAAAGTATATCAAGGGGATAAACATCGGAAACGAAGAAGTCAAATTATCCCTATTTGCAGATGATATGATAGTATACATAAGCGACTCCAAAAATTCCACCAGATAACTCTTACAGCTGATAAACACCTTCAGCAAAGTGGTGGACACAAAATTAACTCAAAAAAATCAGAAGCCCTTCTTTATACAACAAACAAAAGGCTGAGAAAGAAATAAGGGAAACCACCCCCTTCACAATAGCCACAAACAACATAAAATACCAGGTGGTAACTCTAACCAAGCAAGTAAAGGACCTGTACAACAAGAACTTCAAGCCCTTGAAGAAAGAAATGGAAGAGGCCTTTAGAAGATAAAAAGATCTCCCATGCTCATGGATAGGTAGGATCAACATAATAAAAATGGCCATCCTACCAAAAGCAATATATACATTCAATGCAATTCCTATCAAAATACCAACACAATTTTTTATAGACTTGGAAAGAGCTATTCTCAACTTCATATGGAACAACAAAAAGCCCAGAATAGCTAAATCAATCCTGTACAATAAAAAAACAGCTGGAGGTATTACCATCCCAGATTTCAAGCTGTACTACAGAGCAATAGTTGTAAAAACAGCATGGTATTGGTATAGAAACAGATCAGTAGATCAATGGAATCGAATTGAAGATCCAGAAATAGACCCACACACTTATGGCCACCTAATTTTTGACAAAGAAGCCAAAACGGCACAATGGAAGAAGGACAGCATCTTCAACAAATGGTGCTGGTCCAACTGGATATCCACAAAGAATGAAATTAGACCAATACTTATCACCTTGTACAAAACTTAGGTCCAAGTGGATCAAAGACCTTAACATAAGGCCGGTCACACTAAATCTACTAGAAGAAAAAGTGGCAGAAACCCTCGAAATAATTGGCACAGGAGACAAATTCCTGAACAGAACACCAACAGCTCAGGACTTGAGATAAACAATAAATAAATGGGACCTCATGAAACTGAAAAGCTTCAGAAGGCAAAAGACACTGTCATTTGAACAAAACGGCAGCCTACAGACTGGGAGAAAATCTTCACCAACCCCACATCTGACAGAGGGCTAATATCCAAAATCTACAAAGAACTCAAGAAATTAAATGCCAAGAAACCAAATAATCCAATCAAAAAAATGGGGGACAGAGCTAAATAGAGAATTCACAAAGGAGGAATCCCTAATGGCTGAGAGACACTTGAAGAAATGCTCAACATCCTTAATCATCAGAGAAATGCAACTCAAGACGACTCTGAGATTCCATCTCACACCTGTCAGAATGGCTAAGATCAAAACTCAAATGACAGCACATGCTGGCGAGTGTGTGGAGAAAGGGGTACCCTACTCCATTGCTAGTGGGAGTGCAGGCTTGTGCAACCACTATGGAGGTCAGTCTGGCGATATTTTAGAAAACTTGGAATAGCTCTGCCTCAGGACCCAGCCATACCACTTCTGGCTATACAACCATATGCCTCTTCACGGAATCATAAGGAGGTCTCCTCATCTATGTTTATAGCAGCCTTATTTGTAATAGCTAGAAACCGGAAACAACCCAGATGTCCCTCAATCGAAGAATGGGTTAAAAAACTGTGGTAAATCTACACAATGGAATATTATTTAGCTATCAGGAACAATGAAATTATGCAATTTGCAGCCAAATGAATGGAACTAGAAAAGCTCATCCTGAGGGAGCTAACCCAGACTCAGAAGGACGCATATGGCATCTATTCACTTAGAGTAGGATTTTAGCTATATAGTAGAAGGTATCGATACTACAACTAACACACCAAAGGGAAGTTGGACATAGACTTCTTATTTTTAATTTTTTTATATATTTTTATATTTTTCTTCTATTTTTTTAGTCTTTGTTATCTATTGTCTGCTTATTGGTTTGTTTGTTTAGTAGTTCTCTCTCCCGGGCAACAATACACTTTTCACTGATGGTACTGCTTCGTAAACCCCCAATGAATGAGGAGGGTATTGGCCCTCATATGACCTCTCAGCTGAGATGAGGGACTGTTATATAAGGACACCCCACTCCACAGAAATGGGATGGAAATGTTAGGAGGTAAAGAAAAAAAATGAAATGTGACGTTTCAGCCTTTTACTACTAATTGTCATGAACTGTTTAGGATAAATAAGAAATGCAAGCTAATGGTTATGCAAGCCGGTCATTCTGTTACGTACTATGACAGCCTATTAGGTTACTTGCTAAGCTAATCAGAAATAAACCTGCCATGAAACAAGCAACATCTGCTAACCCTAATATAAGAGATAGATAGGGCCTCTTCAAAAACTTCAAGAGATCTGCAGAATATGGCATTCAAAGATGTTTTCGTAACTTTAGATTTTTTTTTAATATCAAGACATGTCAATTCCTGACAGAACCCCATATTCTTCTCCAAGTAGAAGATGAGCATCGAAAAATCTCCAGTGGGAGATGATTCAATTAGTCGCTAGCCTATGTCTTGGTAGGAAAAGCCCCTTGCTCCAACTGTAGACAGAATGCTGGCCAAAAAGGACAAAACCTGGAAGCAGGTAAGTCGACAGTCTTGCTCTGCCAACACAGGGTATGTAAGTCCTTCATAATCCCTGCTCTACAATCAATGTCTGTCAGAGAAACGGGGCCAATGGACTGAAGATCAATGCTGTAATGTATGGAGAGAAAATGAGAACTGTCCAGGCAGCCACTGGTATGTCATTTCTTAGTTTTGGAAGCTGTAGGCCCTGTACTTCCTATAAAATCAGATATATTTATCCCTCTCAGGTCTCTGAGGTGGTTGAAGAATAGATAGCTAGAGTCTCATAATTAAATTTTGAGTTGTTTAGGAGTCAAGAGAGTGTTATAGATCTAAGAAGATAGTTTTAAAATTGTGAGGCAAGTTAGTATGAAAGCTGAGTTAGATATAGAACTTTAAACTCATGGAGATAGTTAGATAGTAGAATGTTAAAGTCAGGTGCCAAATACATATGGACTGAACATTGGGAATGTATGCTAAGCCATATAACCCTCATAACTGTGGCCTAATTACTTCTGTTGTTTTGTATTGTATCCATTATTATAAGAGAAAGAGCCATTTGTTGGAGTGAAAGGGGAAACTGTAGGGTGAAATAAGATATACCTTAAACTTAAAAGAAAATAAAAAGGGAAGAGGATGGGGGGTTGAGTTTGGGAGGGTAGGACTGGAGGGGGAATAGGGAGGGTACTGCGATTGAGGTGTAACTTGAAGAAATAAAAAATAAAGAAAAAAAAGTAAAAAAAGTAAGAAATCCATTTTAGGTTTGACATATAACTATTATTACTTTAAAATTTCCCCTAGGTGGTTAGTGTTGCTTAAACAATATGCTTAAACAATTTCAAACAGCTTCATTATTTGTGGTTGAATTAGTCATAATTATACATATAAAGAAAATTCCAAAGACTATCTACTGTATAATGATGGATTGAGACTAATGGCAAAACTATAGTTAAAGATGTTTGCCCTACAGTTTTTTTCTTTTTTTATAATTTATTTTTTATTTCTTCAAGTTTCATCACAATCACAATCCCCTCCCTACTCCACCCTCCAATCCCCCCCTCCCACCCTCTTCCCCGTCAACCCCCATCCTCTTCCTTTTTTTTTTTTTAAAGTTTTAGGTATATCTTTTTCCCCTCAACAGCTCCCCGCTCAGTCCAACAAATGGTTCTTTCTCTTATAATAAATACAATACAAAACAACAGAAATAAATAGGCCACAATTATGAGAGTTATATGGCTCAGCATACATTCCCAATGTCCGTTCCATATGTATTTGTCAGCTGACTTTACCATTTTATTGTCTAACCATCTCCATGAGTTTAAAGTTCTATATCTAAATCCGCTTTCATACTAACTTGCCCTACAGTTTTTAATGTGTTATAAAAGAAATTTAGGGGACATTATTGGTATTTTACATTACTTGGAGATATTTAGTCTGAGATAAAAATAGATTAAAGGAGAAAATTTGATGAATAATGAAATGAATCAATTTAATATTTAATTAAATTTTATATTGAGTCCATATGTTCAACTGGAAAGATTACAAGGATGCAAAATACTCTCCCTTATTGACTGATTACTTAGGAATGGTTTTCAAAGCAGAAGCTTTTTTGAACACCAATTTTAATCATTATATTGGCATCAACTTCTTTGGAAAGTTCCCTCCCCTAATAACTGTATTTCAATCAATACAGCCATTTCAGGCATTTCACAAAACTCTTCAATGTCAAATAATTAGCAACTGCATTACATAATTTAGATAATAGAAGATTTAAATAATGACTGATGTTATTGTTTATTAAGAAATATTTAAAATGATCAAATCAGCATTTTTAATGATCAAGGTGGATAAAGTAATGTTTATCCAGATGCTAATAGAGATGAGTAATCAGACCTGTCTCTGCATGATAGTGATTTCAATTAAGCATTTGACTTTATAAATGGGTTGACTACAGTCAACAAAGCAGATCACATATAGAACTGTGGAGGAATATATATAAGAATAATTCAGACTGTCTACTAAAATGTTTTCTCATATTGATTATATTATAGAATTTTTGATTGTTCCTATGTATTTATTTATTGCATTCCCATAAAAGAGGACATTCAGGATTCTCACTAATATTTATAATGGTAAAATGTTTGGAAGAAGCCTAAATTCTTCTTATACAAGAATGGAGTTGCTATTCCTTCCTCCTGTTTCTATTACTGAGATCCTTTCTTTCTTCTTTCCTTCCTTCCTTCCTTTCTTCCTCTTCTTCAATCACCTAAGTCTTCCAACAGCACAATCCACACTTCACGTCATACCACAAATTTGAAACTTTCCATTGAACGGTAAGTTTAAAAATGCATTAGAAGTTATGCATGTCACCTTGTACAAAACTTAAGTCCAAGTGGATCAAAGACCTTAACATAAGGCCTGTAGCACTAAATCTACTAGAAGAAAAAGTGAGAAAAAACCCTCGAACTCATTGACACAGGTGACAACTTCCTGAACAGAACACTAACAGCTCAGGACCTGAGATAAACAATCAATAAATGTGACCTCATAAAACTGAAAAGCTTCTGTAAGGCAAAAGACACTGTCATTTGAACAAAACGGCAGCCTACAGACTGGGAGAAAATCTCCACCAACCCCACATCTGACAGAGGGCTAATATCCAAAATCTACAAAGAACTCAAGAAATTAAATGCCAAGAAACCAAATAATCCAATCAAAAAATGGGGGACTGAGCTAAATAGAGAATTCACAAAGGAGGAATCCCTAATGGCTGAGAGACACTTGAAGAAATGTAAAACACCCTTAATCATCAGAGAAATGCAGCTCAAGACAACTCTGAGATTCCATCTCACACCTGTCAGAATGGCTAAGATCAAAAGCTCAAATGACAGCGCATGCTGGCAAAGGTGTGGAGAAAGAGGAACACTCCTCCATTGTTGGTGGGAGTGTAGGCTTGTGCAACCACTATGGAAGTCAGCCTGGCAATATCTTAGAAAACTTGAAATAGCTTTGCCTCAGGACCCAGCCATACCACTTCTGCGTATACACCCAAATGTCTCTTCACGGAATCATAAGGAAGTTTCCTCATCTATGTTTATAGCAGCCTTATTTGTGATACCTAGAAATTGGAAACAACCTAGATGTCCCTCAACCAAAGAATAGATTAAAAAACTGTGGTACATCTACACAATGGAATATTATTCAGCTATCAGGAACAATGAAATTATGCAATTTGCAGCCAAATGAATGGAACTAGAAAAGCTCATCCTGAGTGAGCTAACCCGGACTCAGAAGGACGCATATGGCATCTATTCACGTATAGTAGGATTTAGCTATATTGTAGAGGTTATTGATACTACAACTAACATACCAAAAAGAACATGGACATAGACTTTTTATTTTTATTATTTTATTTTTTTCTATATATTTTTTCTATTTTTTATTCTTTTTTATCTGTTTGTCTGCTTATTTGTTTGTTTGTTTTTTAGTTCTCTCTCCTGGGCAATGAGTCACTTTTCACTGGTGGTACTACCTCGTAGACCCCAATGAATGAGGAGGCTCTTTGCCCTCATATGACCTCTGAACTGAGATGAGGGACTGTTAAATAAGGACACCCCACCCCAGAGAAATGGGATGGAAGGTTTAGGGGGTAAAGAAAAAAAATGAAATGTGATGTTTTGGCCTTTTACTACTAATTGTCATAAACTGTTTAGGATAATTAAGAAATGCAAACTAATAGTTATGCAAGCCGGTCATTTTGTTAGGTACTATGAAAGTCTATTATAGTTATTTTCTAAGCTAATTAGAAATAAACCTGCTACAAGACAAGCAACATCTGCTCACCCTAATATAAGAGATACATAGGGCCTCTTCAAAAACCTCAAGAGATCTGCAGAATATGGCATTCAAAGATGTTTTCGTAACTTTAGATTTTTTTTTAATATCAAGACATATCAACTCCTGACAGCACCCCCTATTCTACTCCAAGTAGAAGATGAGCATCGAAAAATCTCCAGTGGGAGATGATTGAATTAGTCGCAAGCCTATCTCTCGGTAGGAAAAGCCCCTTGCTCCAACTGTAGACAGAATGCTGTCCAAAAAGTACACAACTTGGAAGCAGATAAGTCGACAGCCTAGCTCTACCAAGACAGGGTAGGCAAGTCCTTCATAACCCCTGCTCTACAATCAATGTCTGTCAGAGAAACGGGGCCAAAGGACTGAAGATCGATGCTGTAATGTATGGAGAGAAAATGGGAACTGTCCAGGCAGCCACTGGTATGTCATTTCTTAGTTTTGGAAGCTGCAGGCCCTGTAATTCCTATAAAATCAGATATATTTATCCCTCTCCGGTCTCTGAGGTGGTTGAAAAATAGATAGGTAGAGTCTCATAATTAAATTTTGAGTTGTTTAGGAGTCAAGAGAGTGTTATAGATCTAGGATGATGCTTTTAAAATTGTGTTGCAAGTTAGTATGAATGTTGAGTTAGATATAGAACTTTAAACTCATGGAGATGGTTAGATAGTAGAATGTTAAAGTCAGGTGCCAAATGCATATGGACTGGACATTTGGAATGTACTCTAAGCCATATAACCCTCATAAATGCGGCCTAATTACATCTGTTGTTTTGTATTTTATCTATTATTATAAGAGAAAGAGCCATTTGTTGGGCTGAAAGGGGGAGCTGTAGGGGGAAATAAGATATACCTTAAACTTAAAAAAAAAAGGAAGAGGATGGGGGGTTGAGGGTGGGAGGGTTGGACTGGAGGGGGGAGTAGGGAGGGGATTGCGATTGAGATGTAACTTGAAGAAATAAAAATAAAGAAAAAAATTTAAAAAAAGAAGTTATGCATGTAAGCTGAAATTCCAGGAAAATAACCAAATTTCAAAAAATGTGATGAGGTTAATTAACTGGCTGGAAGAATAAAGGCTGGAACGATATTTTTAAAAATCAAAATTTGCAACTCAATATTACTTCATTTATTTAATTTTTCTCACTTTTATTCCCTTCTTCTCCAAACACTCTCCATTCTTCCCCCTTTCTTTCTTCCCTTATCTTTAATTAAAAGTGCTGTCATAAGTCTTAAAGACATTTGGTGACACTAGAGTAAAATGTAATGCATATATTAAAATAAACAAATTATAAAATTAATAGTATTTTCAGGAAGTTTGATGAAAGGTTGGGAATCATAGTTCATAAGTGAGGTTACTGCTCTTCCAGAGTCCTCTCTAGGTTTAGATTTCTCACCACAATCTTCCTTCTGGAAATGGGTCGTATGCTAGCTCCTGGTGATAAAATGTGAATAACACTTGTGTCTGCTTTTTTTTGTTTGTTTTTGCTTTTTTAATTTTTTTTGGTTTTGGTTTTTTGTAATTTTTTATTCTGCAGAGAATAAGATTAAACTATCCATTATGAAGAGAACTTGAAAGAGTACCTCAGTGTTTACAAGAACAGGGTAGAGATATTACTAATGTCTGTTTATGAACTTTTTAAAATTATTATTATTAAGTATTTATTTATTAACAATATTCACTTATAACAAATACCAACAATTTCTTAACTATTAACCCTACAAATTCCTACAATCCCTTTAACCTAACCACTAATCCTATTGACAATTATTTTCCTAACCTTTTAGAAGGATGCAATCTCTGGGTAGGTCCTCAGTAGTCAGGAACACAGTCTCTGTGGTAGACCCTTGACACACTTAACAGTCCTTTTTTCTGGAATATCTCAGATGCAGGTTTGTCAGGGTATATTGGATATTGCAGTCTCACCTTAAATAAGGCTTGATGCTTTCTTCTCTCTGGGAGACTGCATCAGCAATTCTGCTCAGTCCTTAAGCTGGCAGTTTGGACAGATCAAACCTCTCTAGGCAAAAGCTGAGCCACAGGGTTTAGTCCTTGGCCTTTTGCTGTCTTTCTTTGCTCACCAGCTTCTTTCTGCCTCAGGAAAATCCCACCATCAGTTCAACAGCACTTTCTCCAGCAGGACTCTCTGAGCTCTCTTGAGGGTTGTGGAGGGGGGGGGGCACCTGGCTCCATCCTTAAATAGGATCTCTCCTTATTCCACCTGTTTCAGCTTAATTTGGGCTCCACCCACTTAGCAGCTGAAAACAATGCCAGGCCAGATACTTTGTTTCTTAGTCCATTAAGTCTTTCCTGTTTTTCCTGGCTTCAACCTTGTTTTTCAGTCCATTGAGTCTCCTGTTTGTTTCCTGTTTTCACCTGACTTTATCCTTGTTTTTCCACCAGCTGATAAGCTAAATCACTCACAGCCAAGTTGATCTTCATGCCCCAAATTGAGAAACTGTATCAGATATCTATAGATATTTTCTAAATCTATTTTAATTTATCTATCTCCCTACAAATCTCATCCTATCATGTTGAGATGAAGGGTTGCTATGGTGAGTATAGCAGCCGCTTCACCTCACTACAGCAAAGATCCTAACCTCCACTAGGCAGCTCTAGCACCATCAAAACAATGTTTCATTCAATGCACTTAAGAGTATTGAAATGTGAAAGATAATTAATTTTATTTTTATGTTTTACATTTAATTATTTTCAAGCATTTCATACATGTACATGATTGAATGTTATCATATCTATAAACCTTTATACTTCTGGCTGCCTCCTAAGTTTATGTCTTCATTTTGTTTGTTTGTTTGTTTGTTTGTTTTTAATCCACTAAATTGTTATAAGCTGCCAACTGTAAAAGCTTCTTTTATGGGGGACTGATATGTTGTAGGGACACTCCACTCCCTGTGGGTTGAAAGGGATATGGGGTAGAGAGTGCGAGGGCAGGACTGAGAGGCATGGAAAGAGGGTACTATGATGGAGATGTAACATGAAGTAATAAATAAACATAAAAAAGAAAAAAAGCTTCTTTTACTGTTTTAATTGTCATCTTAGAAGCTGTCTTCCTCCATCTGATTACCTGGTCTAGTCCTGGAAGCTTCTAGCTTCCATACAATACAATCTAGAGTTTGAAAATTTTCAGCCTCTGAGACTTACTCTATAGGCTCACACTTTCTAGTTTTTTTTTTTTTTTTCTGAACTCTGGCTGGCTAGTAAGACTCAGCTGATCTGGTTCAAGCTCCTCTTCAAGCTGACTGATTCAATGTGGTTTCTCTGTCTGCCTGGAATAATTGTTCTTGGATTCAAACTACTAGCAATCTCTCTAGTCTCCTGTCTCCTCAATTTCTAGTACATTCTGTCTTCATTTGTGTCTAGCCTGTTCTCTTTATGTCTCTGTAAAATGATCCTGGTAAACCTGCCTCTTCTCTTTTTTCTCTCTCTGAGCTGCTCTCTTTTAAGTCACCTCTTTTTTTTCCTCTGTTCTCATGAGAGTTAGGCATATCAAATTCCGTCAAATTTTTCTCTAATTTGTCACTTTGCCTCTCACTTAGACATCACTTTCAATCATGACTGCTTCCTTCTCTCAACTAGCTTTACTTTCATTCTTTGGGATTAAATGTGTGTACTAAAAAGAGTGTTTGTATTCCTGCTAGAGATATTAAAGGTTTGTGCTAAGGGTATGTCTGTATTCCAGCCAGAGTAACTTCTTTGCTGGATTAAAATCTCTCTACAGCCAACAAGTGGAGTGTGGGAAGCATATTGGTGGGATAGGTGGGATACCCTCAATAAAGGGTTATTCTCTATCTCCTTAGTGGTATCCCTATTTGTAACAGAACTTTTTAAATTATTCAATACTTATTTATTATTAACAATATTCACTTATAAAATATAAACACTTAACTACTAATCCTACAAATTTCTACAACCCCTATGACTTAACCTAACCACTAAACCTGTTGATAACTATTGCAACTATTTTCATAACCTTTTAGAAGTATACAGTCTCTGGGGTAGGTCCTCAGTCGTCAGGAACACAGTCTCTGTGGTAGACACTTTATCGCACTTAGCAGTCTTTTTTCTGGAATATCTCAGATGTAGATTAGTCAGGGTAAATTGGCTATGGTGGTTTCACCTTAAATAAGGTTTGAGGCTTTCTTCTCTCTGGGAGACCACAGCCATCTGGAGGACAACTTATTTCCTTTGCATCAGCAACCCTGCCACTCTGCCTCAGACCTTAAAGCCGGCCACACTTTCATTTATGCCCACTGTTTGGACAGGTCAAACCCCTCTAGGCAGAAGTTGAACCACAGGGTTTAGTCCTTGGCCTTTTGCTGTCTTGCTGAGGCTTTCTTTGCTCACCAGCTTCTTTCTGCCTCAGGGAGATCTGTCTATCAGTCCACCAGCACTTTATCCATCAGAAGATAAGGACTCACTAGCATTGGAGCTCTCTAGCATGTTGGGTGGCCCCTTGGCTCCATCTACTTGTCCTAATGCCAGGCCAAATACTAGTTTCTAGTCCATTAAGTCTTTTCTGTTTTTCCTGGCTTCAACCTTGTTTTTTAGTCCATTAATTCTTTTCTGTTTCCTGTTTTTAGTCCACAAGATGATAAGCTAATTGGTCACAACCAAGTTGATCTTTTTGCCCCAAATTAAGAGACTATATGAGAAACCCCTAGATCTAATTTATATTAATATAACTCCCTACAACTATTAACAGCACACACCTCCTTAATAAGGTTGGGCTTGGAGATCATCACTGGGCTTTTGTTTGAAAACAATTATTAATATTGTTTGCTTTATCATTTTCAAGGGATAAGATTGGAACATGCTATATAAGTTTGAAACCTAATGTACTGAATGGTAATTCCCATTTTATATGGATATTCACAGTAATTTCTGTCACTGTAAAAAATACCTGACTCAAACTATTAGAAGAAGAAAGACATAGTTTGACTCCAAGTTTCAGAAGAACAAGATCTTCTCTTATCATTGGATGAGACCTGAGGAGAGAAGAACATCAAACATCATGGAAGCAAAGTCCATGCTACGGTCTAGAAGCAGAGAGAAGAAAAATATTTTCAGTGTAAAGATACCTCTTCTCCAGGCTCAACAATGCTAACTTGTACCAAGGAATCACCACCTCCTCCTGTCACCACAGTGATGCTTGTTTTTTATGAAGGTACTACGTGTTTAATACGTGGATGAATTAAGAACCCTCAGGAACTGCTTATATTCAAGACGACCAAAAAGTTGGCAAACAAGCCTCTGTAGATGTGTTTACTTCAAACAGGATAATGATAAGAACTACTAAAATTAGTCTGAGGAGTAGTAAGTCCAAAGTGGTAAATTACAAATGGAGGCATGAGACATTTTCCAAACTATTTTCATTTTTACTCTAAGAAAAACTCCTCTGAGTAAGATTTTAATAAATGAAATAGAGGAAATGAGGAAATATGAGCGAAACACACATGCACACACACTCACACTCACACACACACCACAAACAAACACAAATCTAATAAATCATGGAAACCATAAACATTTTAAAGATTCATTTAATTAAATAATTCACATTGCATATGTATTCTGCTGTGTGCAGGTCCTTTCCAAGGATAGACTAGGCCATCACATTCTCTGCTGCTAGAATTGCAGGTAGCTGAAAGCCACCTAATGAGGGTGCTCTTTCAGAACACCAGTGTTCAGTTTCTGAATCCAAATTGGGAAATTCACGATGTCCTGTAATTCCAGCTTCAGAGACACTTAATGCCTCTGGTGTCCACAGGTGCATACACATACCCCCTACAAATGTAGAGAACTTAAATATTTCACATTGAAAAGGTATCTGTTGAGTTCATGAAAATGCACTAATAATTACCCATAACTCACTTTCATTAACATTTACATGATAATTTAACAAATACATTCATCTTTTATGCATATGTATGTCAGCTTGATTATCTATGTAGGTCTTTATGTAGATCATGTTGAATATATATGAGAAGCATTTCTGCTGACTTTCCTCCAGTGTACATTTTGCTCAGTTCTGCATATCTCAGTGTTGACCAACAGAGCACCCTGTGGAAGATCCCTGGCTGTTACTCCTCCTTTGAAAATAGTATCATTTCAATAAAAGGACTTTGCCAATATTCGATGGAAATTGGAATGAATATTTTATAGACTTTGAAAGAACTTTCAAGGTCTAATTGCTAGAAAATGCATCTATTGAGTGTGATGGTGCAATTAGTTTATTTTAGCTCCAATTATAGGATATGTTTATATGTCATGATACTTTGAAGCAGTGCAAGCAATTTGCAAAAGTAATACTAAAATCTAATAGGAGGAAGATTAAATTATGAGTATTTACTTGCTTTATATATGTTTTTAATAAGTTTACAGAAAAGATGCTATACTTAAAAAAATTAGGAACACCTAAAATAAATCCTGTAAAATAACTTCCTAATAAATTATAGTTAAAAGGCACAGAAAAAACACTAAAAGCATTATTTCTACATTGGTATAAAATCTTTGAAGGCAAATTGCAAATTGTCATTTTCAGTGTTCAATTATTTTAAGGTAATTCAATAATGTATACATATAAAGTATTTGACAACATGTTGGAATTGGCATTCCATTAAAATTGTGACATCAATAATAATAAGAATTTCCACATGAAAACATTTTAGGCAAACAATATACATTCCTGTAGACATACCACACAGATTGAGAGAAGTTGTTTATCAGGTTCCAAAACACTGCAGCAAAGAAGTAAACTCCTCTGGAGAGAGAAAACTTCAAGGGCATATTCATTTCAAAGCTTACTTGGAAGTCTTTAAATTCTAATTCTAAGAAGAATGCATAATTTAAGAAAGAAATACTCCACATAAGATGAGAGGGTTTCAAAATGCTCATTCATGTGCTCCCCCCCCCAAGAATAGGCTCTTTGCTTACTTCAAAGTAAGATTTAGTGGTTACACTAACCCAGCTGGAAGCAGAGTCATATTTTGTCTGCCCTGCGATCCCTGAATTCTTACTTTTAATTCTCTGTTTTCCATCTATTTATCTCAAATGGACTGCAGGCACATATGGCTTCTTAGTAGACAAGTATTTTGATGAGTGTTGTTATTACCTAAGGTACAAGATCACAGTATCGCGTTCCGCAGACCTGTGTCCCTCCTTAGAAAGAGGCCTGTGTTTCATCAAGGAAAAGCCAGTGCTATAGCAAAAAAATAATAATAATATGAAGAAATGCAGCATTCTCCTGAAATAAGTTAGATTCTTTCCTTATCTAGACACTGTTTTTTCTTAATACTTAGTTAAATAAATTACAGAATGATTACTACCATAAAACATCTTAAAACACAATAACATATCATGAAAAATTCATCATTTTGTTTTAATTTCGTATTCCATGCATGCAGTATGCATGTGTATATAGTCCTCTTCCTGACAATTAAACCTATTTAACAGATTGTGGTTCATCATATTCCAAGTTGCTGCCAGCTGAATAGTAAATACTTTGCCCTGTTATTTCTTTGACTAACAACTAATAATTGATTACATTATATTTTTAAAGATTTTAAACATAGTTTTTGCCACTTTTGTTTAACATTCATTTATTCTTTTCTATTTTATTATTTATTATTTAAAATCTAACAAAAACATCACACATCAAAATTTATCATTTGTATAAAGCTAAATCTATAATGTGTATGTTGTGGGAGAGATTTTCTTAAAATGGGAATTGTTAGAGAAACTTTTTTTGAGTTTTCCAACTTTTTCTTTTTCTTTTTTTTTATTTCTTCAAGTTACATCTCAATCACAAATTCCTTCCTACTCCCCCCTCCAGTCCCACCCTCCTACCCTCTTCCCCCTCAATCCCCCATCCTCTTCCCTTTTTGTAAGTTTAAGGTATATCTTTTTCCTCCCAACAGCTCCTCCTTTCAGTTCAACAAATGGTTCTTTCCCTTACAACAATAAATACAATACAAAACCTTCTTTACTAAGAATGATCTAGTACACATTACAGAAGTGTAGAAGCAAAATACACATATGAGACAATCGTATAAGTGTTATCCTGAGTCAACAGTGTAGAATGGATGAGCATGGGATGGTGGGGCTGGGAAGCGGGAAAAGAGGGCAATATGATAAGGATGTAACCTGAAGCAACAAACAAATAAATTTATTAACTAAAAAAAAAAAATAAAAAAAAGGGCAGGTGGCAGGGCTGAAACACTGTGAATGGAATAGAGGATACAGCCGTTCGGCTTGGTTTTGCAAACCTCCAGGTGTCGAGAAGACGTGGAGCTAAGGTAAAATACAAGAGAATTGTGTTGGCCCATGCCTTTGACTTCAGTGGAGACGGGGGGAGCTCCGTAGAGTTGGTGGTCTTACGTATTCTGGAGTCATACGGAGCGGGGTGGTGAGGATGCATACTCTTGGTCCTACCATTCAAGAAGAGTACACCCTTGGTCCCAGCTCCCAGCACACTGGAGACAGAAACGGGCAGATCCCGGAGCTCAGGGTCAGCCTGATGCAGGACAAACTCTAAATAGAGAAAGACTTCGATCCAGGAGTGGTGGAACACATCTTTGATCCCTTCAGATGGGAACCACAGGTCTCTGATCCCAATAATTAGAGTTCAGAGACACACACATGGGATTTGGAGGGACCTAGGTTTGGAGGCTACTTACAAAAGGCCTTCTCGATGCAGGCAGATTGTCCTTTGGGATCTCAAAATATATACACTGGAGCTGGTTTAGCTCCAAGGTGACAGAATGATTTCTTCTTTAAGCCAGATTGAAAGATAACGCTTTGTATGTTGTCAGAAGGCCAAATTTGAGTCAGGAGAAGTGCTACCCACCCTCCGCCCCAAAAAAAAAGGGCAAATGTCCCAGGGTTGGGATTGGGGCAGGGCTCTGTTCTTATCTTTGCAGGAGAACTGAAGTGTCCATTAGGGAGCCCGGGGACGGCTGGACAGCGGAAACCTCAGCAGAGAGCAGAATCAGGCACCAAGGAGGACGAGTGATCCAATTGATTCTGCCTGCAGACTTCCTCAATAGCTGTCTCCATCGGGGGCCTGCAACCACCACAGCAATCCAATGTCACTGGGACTGTTCAGCTCTACACAATGCCCCGGCAGGAACCTCAGTGAAGCCTGCAAGATCAGCTTCTGCCTACAAACCCTTAGGTCATTAAACAGCTGAGAAAAGAAGGACTGAACATAAAAGGAGTGTACTAACATTTTTAACCATTTTTTCCATTTGGGTTCGGGCCCCAAACAGGTCTACTACGACCCAAATCAGCAGGAAGTCACTTTAAGAGAGCAACGTCCCATGCCCAGAGGGTGGGGAAGGTGTTTCTCCGCCCTTCTTTTTGGTTATTTGAAGGATAACTGAAAACTCCGATATTTAAGGGAAGAGATTACAAGCTGATAAATGGTCCTGTTTAATGGGTTTTGGAGGTTAGCCCCAGGGACTTCCTACTTTTCCTTTTCTGTATCCTTCTTCCTCTCCTATGTAGGAGTGCATAGGCTTGAGAAAATTGAGATATAGACATAGCACAGGAAGGTCCAAGAAGAAGGGGCAGGTTATTGAATATACCCTATACCTTTGTATATTGATACAAAATTAGTAAAGTGGTATTGACCATTGTTTATTGTGCAAAAATAAGATTGTATTGGATTACATCGGTATTGATCTTTGTATATTGATACAAAATTAAGATTATAGTTGGCCACAATGGTATTGACCCTTGCATATGGACGTAATATTAAGATTGTATTGGGCTACATAGGCATTGATCTTTGTATATTGATACATAATTAAGAGTATATTTAACCACAGTTGAATAGATCTTTGTATATTGATACAAAATTAAAGGTAACACTTCCTAATGGTGTCATACCTAGAGATACTTAAAAATAAAATGTGAAGCTCTGGCCTCTTGATACCAACCGTCTAAAACGGTCTAGGATAGTTAAGTAAAACAAACTCCTAATCATGCAAACATGTCACTTTGTTAGCTACTATGACAGTCTATCACAGATATTCTCTAAACTACCCAGTAATCAAGTTGCTAAAAGACAAGCAACATTTGCTTATCTAAATACAAGAGATGGATAGGGCATCTTCAAACACCCCAAGAGATCTGCAGAATATGGCATTCAAATACCTTAAACTAAAAAAAAAAAAAAGAAGAAGGGAAGAGGAGGGTGGGGCTGGGGGGGAGGAGGGTGGAAGGGGGGGACGGGGGGGGGGAGTAGGGAGGGGATTGTGATTGAGATGTAACTTGAAGAAATAAAAAATAAATTATTAAAAAAAGATGTTATCTTAAATTAAGATTTTCTTTTCTTTTTTTTTTGATATCGAGACATATCAGCACCTGACAGCCCCCCCTATTCTACTCCAAGTAGAAGATAAGCATCGAAGAACCTCCACTGTAAGATTGTTGAATTAGTGGCAAGCCTATCTCTTGGCATGAAAAAAAACCCTTGCACCAACTGCAGACAGACTGCTGTCCAAAAAGGACAAAACTTGGTAGCAGGGAAGTCGACAGCCTAACTCTGCCAAGACAGGGTAGGTAAGTCCTTCATAATCCCTGCTCTACAACAAATGTCTGTCAGAGAAACAGGACCCAAAGGCTGAAGACTGATGCAGGAATGTATGGAGAGAAATTGGGAACTGTCCAGGCAGTCATTGGTATGTCCTTTCTTAATTTTGGAATCTGCAGGCCCTGCACTTACTATATAAGCAGATATATTTATCCCTCTCAGGTCTCTGAGGTGGTTGAAGAATAGACAGCTAGAGTCTCATAGTTAAATTTTGAGTTGTTTAGGAATCAAGAGGGTGTTATAGATCTAAGAAGATACTCTTAAAAGTGTGTTGCAAGTTAGTATGAATGTTGAGTCAGATATAGACCTTTAAATTCATAGAGATGGTTAGATAGTAGAATGTTAAAGTCAGGGGCCAAATATGTATAAACTGGACATTGGGAAGGTATACTGGGCCATTTAACTCTCATAAATGTGGCATATTTATATCTGTTGTTTTGTATAATACTTACTGTTATAAGAGAAGGAACCACCTGTTG
>CAJQZJ010004856.1:11235383-11277173 GCA_907164525.1 Lophiomys imhausi | reverse complement strand
AGAGGGTGGAAGGGCGGGATAGGAAGGGGGAATAGGGAGGGGTTTGTGACTGAGATGTAACTTGAAGAAAAAAAAATAAAGTATTTATAAAAAAGATTTTCTTTTCATTTACCTGAAATTTTCCAAAATTAAAATTTTGTGATCATCACAAAATACTCAAAATGTGTGTTTCCTTTTTGCAATTAATATAATCCTTAATTGATACATGGATTTCTATTTTAGAGATATAAGGAATATTGTTTTTATCTCTTCAGGGTTGTCTTTATGTGTATGTGTGTGTTTTTGCATGTATGAAGGTGTGTTTATGTGTTGAGTGTGTGTGTATGTGTGGTTTTGTGTGTTTGTGTATATGCATATATGAGTATGTATGTTTGCATATATGAGTATGTATATACAGAGGTATGAGTGTGTGTGTGTGTGTGTGTGCATGCACATATGCCTTTCCTTGCACAGTCATAAATGGGAATCTATACAATCATGCAAAAGTTAAAAAGCTTTTCTTGATAGTAACAGAGCAATTGCTCTCTTTTCAGACAGTTTCCTTTTCATGAATACCGAAGTGGCATTAGCTTAGCATTGTACTCTAGGGCTTATTTTATATGCCATATAAAAGCATGTGGGAAAATGATCTTGTTTTTTGTTGCTGATGATAGTCTTGCTAATGATATTAGCAGCGATTTTCCAATTTTAACTCTTACATATCTTTGTGTTCTGAAATTATTTTGTAGAGTCACATTGATAAATTTAGTATGAAACAACATTTTCAGGAAGTTTTTCTCTTGTAATTTAAGCTGATCAAACATTTGCAGGACCCTTCATTATGATCAGGTGGCAGAGAGCAGTGCAGAAGAAAGAGAACCGAGTGCAAAGCCGCTTTTACCTATCACTATAGTAACTGTACCGGGCAATTATGAGTCAAAAAAAGAAAGGCAACAAAGTAAGGGTGAGAAAACAGCAGGACCAGACTGGCTAGAAAGTCTCCCTGAGAGGTCAACACTCTCATTTCTCTATGCTCAAAACACAATTCACATTGGTCATACAAAAAAATTGAAAAATAATACTACACCATGTTCTGAAGATTTTCACAAGTGAAAATTTTGCACATCTAACAATCATTTAGTAGTGTTTGATTTACATACTAATATTGAGTAATATATTACTAATAAATTACTCTGGATTCTTTGGAACATTAAGATTTAAAATGTGTTTTGGTGTGTGTGTGTGTGTGTGTGTGTGTGTGTGTGTGCAAGTGTGTCTATGTGTCTGTGTATAATACATAGCATGTGTGTACAGGTGACTGTGAGGGGCAGAAGTTGTCAGATCGCATGAAACTGGAGTTGCAGGTGGTTGTAATCTCTTGGTATGGGTGCTTATAACCACACTCAGCAGTCTGGAAGAACAGCAAGTACTATTAACCTCTGAACTATCTCTCTAGTCCCCGTAATGTTAATACATCCTTAATGTATCAAAACAACCTGCATATAATGTCCATTTTTTTCTGAGTAATATTAACCATATTTTCTACTTTATGTGGATACTAACTTTGTCTGAAGTGCATGTGCTGAGCATTTGTCGAGCAGCACTTTTGAGAGCTTATTGGCCATGGAGGTTCTGCTGTCATGAATTCATCAGTCTAGTTTTTGTTTAGTAGGTAATACACTTGTGGGTGTGGCTTGTTATTAAGGGAACTCTGTAAAGCTTGTTATGTCTCAATATGTTATGCTATGTTAACCTCATTTCCTGTTCCTACGACAAAACCCCAGAAGAAGGAGACTGAGCATGTGTTCCAGTGTCTTATCTGCTTCTGGGGTAAAATATTCTGACAAAATCAATGGGCTTATTTTTGCTCAAGATTTCAGTTTATTGTCTATCTCTAAGGGAAATCGGGCAGGAACTTGTGTTGGTCCACCACTCATACTATACAATCCATGCCCAAACCCTAACATGGTACTAATCACATTCAGATTGGGCCTTCTCATTCTGTTTAATTTTCTCACAAAGATGCTCAGAGGTCAGCTTGATCTAGGTAAATCTTCAGTGAGAGTCTCTTCACAGGTGATTCTAAGTTGTTTCAAGTTGACAATTAAACTAACAATCTCAGGAAGTAAAAACGTATCATGCATTACAATTTGATGAGCTATAATATATCAAGGGAGATTAGGTATGGTGACTTTAATTTGTAGCTGTTTCTTCATCTTTTTCCACCTTGAGGTTTGGGAAGAGAAACCAGGCTATAAAAGCTCAAGGGATACCTCCAGTGATCATCTTCTTCAAGCAAGCATAATCTCCTAAATATCCCATGCCCTCCCAAATAACACCACCAGCTGAGGACTCTGTCAAATACATGAGCCTATAAGGGACCTTCTACATACAAACAACAGATGATCTGTCATGCTACATGGCAGAACAAAAGCCATGCTAGAGGCCAGCATCATGTTATCAGATTTCCTGGCTTTTTGAAACATGAGCTACACAGGCCACTATTCTTTTTTTTTTTTTTTTTTTTTATAAAAGATAATGTCTTTAAAAGTTATGAGTAAGTAAAAACTTAGGGGTTTTTTTGTTTTTTTTTTCCTTTATTTTTTATTTCTTCAAGTTACATCTCAATCGCAGTCCCCTCCCTATTCCCCCTCCAGTCCCACCCTCCCACCCTCAACGCCCCATCCTCTTCCCCCTTTTATTTTTTTCTTTTAAGTTTAAGGTATATCTTATTTCCCCCTACAGTTTCCCCTTTCAGTCCAACAAATGGCTGTTTCTCTTATAATAACAAATACAATACAGTACAACAGAGGTAACTAGGCCACAGTTATGAGGGTTATATGGCTTAACGTACATTCCCAATGACTAGTCCACATGTATTTGGTACTTGACTTTAACATTCTACTATCTAAACATCTCCATGAGTTTAAAGGTCTATATCTGACTCAACATTCATACTAACTTGCAACACAATTTTAAAAGTATCTTCTTATATCTATAACACTCTCTTGACTCCTAAACAACTCAAAATTAAATTATGAGACTCTAGCTATCTGTTCTTCAACCACCTCAGAGACCTGAGAGGGATAAATATATCTGATTATATAGGAAGTACAGGGCCTGCAGCTTCCCAAATTAAGAAATGACATACCTGTGGCTTCCTGGACAGTTCCCATTTTCTCTCCATACATTACAGCATCGATCTTCCATCATTTGGCCCCGTTTCTCTGACAGACATTGATTGTAGAGCAGGGGTTACGAAGGACTTACCTACCCTGTCTTGGAAGAGCTAGGCTGTCGATTTACCTGCTTCCAGGTTTTGTCCGTTTTGGACAGCATTCTGTCTACAGTTGGGGCAAGGGGCTTTTCCTACCAAGAGATAGGCTTGCGACTAATTCAATCATCTCCCACTGGAGATTCTTAGATGCTCATCTTCTACTTGGAGGAGAATAGGGGGTGCTGTCAGGAGTTGATATGTCTTGATATAAAAAAATCTAAAGTTACGAAAACATCATTGAATGCCATATTCTGCAGATATCTTGAGGTTTTTGAAGAGGCCCTATCTATCTCTTATATTAGGTAAGCAGATTGACCCGACCCACGGGTCCTAGTAATTCGTGGGGGCGAGGAGGACCGCAACCTGAAAAAAGAATGGGTGAGAGAGGGAAAGGACTCAAGGAAGCAATTGCTTGTCAAGAGCCGTGTATTTGAGCGCAAAGCGCCTTTTTATAATATGCTTTACAAGGGGAGGAGCTGAGAGGGGCCAGGTGGTGGGAAAATACAGAATCTTCTTGGCCTGTGACCTGGACATTGTATGATCTACCCATTTTTCTCAGAAGACACGGTACACTGCTTTGAATCAATCTGCAACTGCCAACCCATTTTTCTTCAGAAGACACGGTACACTGCTTTGAATCAATCTGTAACTGCCAACCTGGAACTTTGCGGTTGCCAGGCAGTGTGAAGCTGCAGGGAACATTGTGCAGGTGGGGAGAGGTAGGGGGTGAGGGTGAGAGGCGAGGGTCCTGGCTTCTGACAGCAGATGTTGCTTGTAATAATGTTTTTATACATGCTGTTTCTTCATCTCTTTTTACTCTCCCCACAATTTTCTCTTTCTACAATCCTCATCTCTGTTTCTTTATTGCTGCTGTCGTTCATTCTATATAACAGATGAAATAATGGGAACTTCCATCAACTCATAGAGGAAGACAGAATCTTTTTTTTTTTTTTGGAAAAACAAACCCAGGCAACTTCAATGAAATTCTTATTGTATAAGTAGAAACTGAGATTAAAGAACATAGTCACTTTTTTATCTTAGCCATTCTGACTTGTTTGGGATGGAATCTGAGAGTCGTTTTGACCTGCATTTCCCTGATGACGAATGATGTTGAGCATTTTTTCAAGTTCTCTGCACCTTTAGAGATTCCTCCTTTGTGAATTCTCATTTTAGCTCTGTTCCCCATTTTTTGATTGGATTATTTGGTTCCTTGGCATTTAATTTCTTGAGTTCTTTATGTATTTGGGATATTAGCCCTCTGTCAGATGTGGGGTTGATGAAGATCTTTTCCCAATCTGTAGGCTGTTGCTGTTGCTGCTGCTGTTGTTGTTGTTGTTGTTTTCTAAGGACAGTGTCCTTTGCCTTAGAGAAGCTTTTCAGTTTCATAAGGTCCTATTTATTGATTGTTGGTCTTAGTGTCTGAGCCATTGGTGCCTGCTCAGGAAGCTATCATGTGTGGCAATGAGTTTTAGGCTTTTCTTTACTTTTTCTTCTATTAGATAGCACATGCTAGCAAAGATGTGGGAAAAGAGAAACACTCTGGGTGTGCAAACTTGTACAATCACTTTGGAAATCAATATGATGTTATCTTAGATATTTGTTAATAGTTCTACCAAAAGACCCAGCCATACCACTCCTTGGTATATATCCAAAAAATGTTTGACCAAACCACAAAGACATCGACTCAACAGTGTTCATAGCAGCTTTATTTGTAATAGCCAGAAACTGAAAACAATCCAGATAACCTTCAGCCAAAGAATTGATAAAAAACAAAAAAAATAAAAATAAAAACAATACAAAACAACAACAAAAACTGTGGTACATTTACACAATGGAATACTACTCAGCTATCAGAAACAAGGAAATCATGCAATTTTCAACCAAATGGATGAATCTAGTAAAGCTCATCCTAAATGAGCTAACTCAGACCCAGAAAGATACACATGGTATATATTCTCTTATAAGTGGATACTAGCCATATAGCACGGGACAACCATCCTACAACCCTCAGATCCAAATAACAGGAACCTAACTATCCCATGAGAAACTCCACTGAGCAGTGAATCATGGACCCTATTACTTGTTAATTGAACACCTTACACTAGCTGGGTGGCCATATCAAGCCCCAGTACAAGAGGAAGCTCTGAGCCCTCCTGTGACTGATGAACTGAGGGAGATTGATATGTCCCGGCTCCCCTCATTTGAGGAGAAGGAGAGGGCAGAGAAGGGGATGAGGGAGGGAGGATTGTGAGACCTGGAGGAGTGACGGAAAGGTCTTTGATTGAAAAAATAAATAAAATAGAAGAATAAAGGGAGAGTTGAAACCTCAGAATTAAAAGTTAAAACTAGCTTGTTATCAGAAAGTCAAGAAGCTTTGTGTGTTTATAATCATCGAATATATTTCTCTATGGGTTGGAATTACTACTGGTAGAAAAACTCTGCCAATTATTTCCATATATATTCTAGAAATCCTTCACTCTCTAGGGGAGACATCTCCTGAATTTGCAACCCTTCTCCATTTTGATAAATAGAACAATTTTACAGATGGTAAAAAAAACATTCATCATTACTAAATTCTGATTTTGTGTCTTTTCTGTCCTTAAGTACTTATTCCATTAGAGAAGAGTCCACAAAAAGCAAGAGAAAAAAACTAATGTAGCAAAACTCTAAGCTGAACTGCAAAAAACAATTTTTAAGTAAGTCCATGTTTTATTGAAGCTTATAATTTTGAACTAAAAATAAATAAATAAAATAAAATGAGGATTTTTTTTATTTTAAAAGTATTAGTGTATAATGGCTTATTTTAAATTGTCTAATGGTGTGTTGTGTGGTAAGAAGCTGTACAGATGTGCTTTATAAATATTGATGTCTTACCTCTTTCTTAATTAATTATGCATATACTACCTTATTTCAACACAGATATTCATAGGTTATCACCAGCTGTGATTAATATTCCACTGTGCATACATTTTAATTACAAAACTTAGTCTCCCGTTACTGAGGCTTGAACTTTGATCATCATGTTACACATTTGAGAAAATTGTAGGAAACAATTCAATGGACATAGAGTAAGATCCACATGTTTCAAATTAACAAAATCAAGTCAGAGAATACTCTTTACAGAAAATCTGTTCTATTGTAACAGAATGAATTACAACAAGTTGGAAGTACTATGAGATCAAAGTCCCTTAAATTTTTGTGTACCACTTAGCCATAATTAATTTCTGGATGCAAAAAATGCTTGAGGTTATACACATAACAATGTTCATTAATACTGCAGAAAACATGCCTTGATAAAGAGTGAAAATTAGACCCCAATAGACCAAGACCAGGGTTGAAAATTGAGGTCAATGTTATAGAATTTTCTCTGAACAAAGAAAACTGTTGACAGTTATGTAGAATGTATTAAAATAGTGTTTTATGAACCTTTACATATCATATAAAATAGTATTAACATAACAAAAGAAATTTTAAAGGAAGAAAACAATCACCAATAATAGATTTTTTACTATGAGACAGTGGGTAATTTTTTTGAGACAGAATAAATTGCCAAAAAAATAAAAGGTAAGTTAAAGAGAATAACTATTTAATGAATAATTAAAGGAAAGTGAATAAAATATTGAAATAAATTTTGGGTAAATATGATGTTGATGGAATCAAAATATATCTGAGTTATGATCATAATGCATGAGAATAAAACTGAATGACAGATAAACTGGAAAACATCAGACTTTGCCCTATAACAGCAACAAATGACAAAACAAGAGCGATGATCAAGTGGATATTTGAATGAAACATGGCATGGGTGTGAAAAGTTAGAACCAACACTCAACCCTAGTGAAAATGTAAATTACAGACTGAGTTGCGAATCAGATAGCAGCTTCCTCAGGTGTTTAAACACAGTAAATTGCACCACAAAGCACTTATATACTTGGGGGACTATAAGGAGAAATACAAATAATAATAAACAATAAATATTTTCTTTAATTTTGTTAGTGACTTATCACTTTTGGGGGGGGTGACTGGATCTTGTTTTATGGCCTAGAACTGTCATGAAATTACCTTACAGGTCATCTTGTCTTCAACCACCCAGTTCACCAAACTCATCCCTGTGGACGATAGAATGACAAGTGTGCACAAGCACCTTTGTTTTCCACACAGAAACGTGTGTGATAAAACTTCTGAGTCTAGTGTTTGTGATAGACAAGGGCTAGATACAATCAGTGAATGGGCCAGTGATAGGTATAATGTTTTGTGCCTATAAAATGGAATAATGTCTTTCAAGTGAAATTCTGAAATATTTTTCAATATAGGAAAAATTTGGAAATCTTGAAAAAGAGGCTAGTCACAAAGAATATATGTAGAATTCAATTCATGTAAGGTTCTGGAGTATGAAAATCTGTGAAGACTGAAAGTAGAGGCAGTGTTTTACAGCACAAAGTTCAAACTTTGAACTAAACAAGTCTGTTTTCCTTTTAGGCTTCTACCTGTATCTCATGCTCTTTTCTCACCTTTATTTGTTTGAACACCTTAAAATGTAAAGTCATTTATCAGTCTCTCTCTCTCTCTCTCTCTCTCTCTCTCTCTCTCTCTGTGTGTGTGTGTGTGTGTGTGTGTGTGTGTGTGTGTGTGTGTGTGTGTGTATATGGCATGCGCATGTGTACTTAAAGAACAGATACAACCTTGATTGGCAGGCCATCAGCCTTTGCACAGCTTGTTTTTGATGTTATCTTTCATTGGACTGAGTTCTACTGAATTGTCTATTCTGGCTGGACCTTGAGCCCCAGGAACTGAACCTGTCTCTAGCTTCACAACACTGAGAAATTTTGAGCTAATACAACATTGACTTACTTCATATGGACTCTAGAGCTCAAACTCAGACTTTTATGGCACATGTTTTATGGACAGAGATACCTCCATAACCTTGAGAAAGCTTCAGTTACTGTTTGTTTTATTAACCCTTGAAACACATTACAAGCTCTAGAAAAATTTCTATATGTTCTTATTTCTGATATTTTTGATATTCTTCTTTTTTTTGGATATTTTGTATTACCATCACAAAAGTAAGAAAAAAATACACTCTTACCAGAATGATGTTAACTGCTGTACTTTTCTTAAAAGAGTTTAAATTGAAATAGAATTATATCAATCTCCCAACGTCCTTTTCCTTCTATCCTAGACTAAGATTCAGAGGCAATGGTTGTGCAAGAATGGGTATGCCTCTGTGCAAGAGGAAGCTCTTAGACCTCATATGACTAACGAACTGAGGGGGGCTGATACATGAACCTCCCCACCCCAGAGGGATGGCATGGGTGGGAGAGAGGGTAGAGGATGGGAGGGTGGGACCCAGAGAGGGGGGGAGGAGGAGTCTGTAAAGGAGATGTAACTTGAAGTAATAAATAAATGCTAAAAAACAAACAAACAAAAACCTTTTAAAAATAAAAGGTTGATAATTTGAAAGGGCACTAACTCAATTCAATGAATGCAAATATACTTAAACAAAATATGAGTTTTTATCAGTTTGCTTTTCATACCTCTGATTATTTTAATATAAAAATTTCAGCAAATTACATCTTTATCCTATTATTTATATCTGTGAGATTTTCTTGAGAACTATCACAGTTTTAGTTAATGTATCTTAGTATCTGAAATCATTTTATATTAATATTAAAATTATATTATTTTATATTAATATTCTTTACACAAAATAGGGAACAATAATCCTTTATGCTATTCCTTGAGATATAATTTTCTACAGTAAAGTCTTATTTCTTTATTCTGAAATATGATGTTAGTGAGTCTATCAGATTAACACTTGCATTGTGTATTTCTGTTTGTAGTTACCTTCACATAGTAATCACTGAATAGGAAATAATTATTTTTATTAATAATCAAAGTCACCACTTTTCAAATATTTTAATTGATTTTGTGTGGAAATATTTTAAATTGTCACAACCAGTTCCTCCCAGATTTTCTAAGCAATGGCCTTACTATTTTGAAAATACAGAACCTATGTCACATATACCTATAACTTACTGTTCATATATTTTTAGAGTTAAGATGGTATTATAAAATATATTCAGTATAATAAAAGTGAAATGTATGTTAAGTTCTATTTTACTCAACATTTTAGTCTTCAAACTTTTGTGAGCAATAGTTACCAATTAAAATTAATCATATGTTTAAAATGTACCACTTACAATTCAAAAGCATCTAACGACAAAATACTGAGGAAAATACATAGAAAGTTAATAATTAAATAAATAGAACAAGTAACAGAATACAGTACTCGTTAGTGCTATTTCCAGTGGACTGTCACTTGCATTATTATATGCAGTTGTTGCTGCCTGAATAAAACTACATCTGAGACAACTGTTTTCAGTTAGTGATGATTCAGCATAAACTGACACTTTCAGGTTCAGGGACATCACTTCAGATGATCTTTCATCACAGACTGTAGCAACCTGGCAGCTTTGTGCAAGTGAGTGTCTCCTTAGGAAAATCAGGCATCCAGATTATATGCATACCTACAAGTGGAGCTCAGCGACCCACCTTATTCTCCTTGTCCAAATCACACTGGTAGTAGAAAAAATAAGTTGAAAATGTGGAAATAATATGTAAAAATGAGCAGGGTTTTTAGGATAGCGCAGTATGACAGATGCTTTTTTAGAGATTGATTCCAAATCATTCCACGTTAAAATGTACTAACTTAACAGGAACAAAATGGTAAAAAGCCACCCAATTCTAGCAGATGGCCTTTGAACAACCCAAAGGAAGAGAAATTGCTTTCACCCATATCAATATACCCAAGGAAAAAAGGTATGGTCACTTCACTGGTTACAGTAGTACATACCTTTGGGAGATGCCTCTAAAAAGATTCAACCATTTCAAATAAATAAATAAAACACATATAAAACCTGTACTCAGTAGTAGAATATAAATAACCAGTAACAACCAAAGTCCCAGAGAAAGGAAACAAACCAAACCTGAAACAAAATGAAAATTTTTCAAGAACACAGCAAGGCATTTGAATTTGCTTTCTTAAGCCACTTGAGACTTTATGTTTTTCTGTCAGTCCATTTTTCTAATTTATTCTACATGCCTCTGGACTTTGTTTCATGTGTGTGCACTCAAAGATGAAATAGAAAAAGAGAACTAAGATTTGTTTGTTTGTTTATTTATTTGTTTTACCATAAGTAAACCAAATTAGACATACATATACTTGTTCTTTCTAACTAGTATTTTCTAGTTTTTGACTCTTCTATTATGCCTGTAAAGCACACATATATGTTATTTGTTAGTTTTCACTTTAAAAGATTAACTTTCTTCTATCCTGAGTCCCAGTTTTTACAGATAACCACATGCATACTGCAGGATGCACATGACAGCATGGGATTGCTGAGTCAGTGCTGGTTATGGATGGACACCCATGCCCAGAAAACCTTCCAGCTTTCAGACCGAAGGTCTTGATTCCAATTTGTACTTTGAAATTTTATCTATAAAATGCTCTCCAGCCCAGAGTCTTCACCAATCTAGAGGGAAGATCATCTCACAGATGTGTTTAAAAATTTCAAGGTGAAGCTCTGCTGTCTCTGGATTCCTTTTGAATTACCAGTGGGATTTTTTTTTCCTAAAATGTATTAGTCTTTTTATTTTATTTTATTTGTTTGCTTGGCACTGCTGTGTTTATTTAATAAGCCATGTTTTCTACAAGTGGAATTGTCAACCCATGTAGAGCAATTATGCCCAGACCCTTTCTTTTAAGGTGGGATTTATCCCAACAAACTGCTTCCTTTGTAAATCACTTCCATGACCCAAGGAATAGATTACTTTGCCAGTGTTGGAATGATCCAAAAGAGTAATAGTTTGTGAGTATGTATTTAAACAATATCTAACCTTTTATATTTTCAATTTGTATTAAATGAAAGAGTTTCCTGATTTCCGTAGTGGATACCTTAACATATAAATGGTTATTTTGTAGTACAGCCTAGAGTGTTTTAATACCTCCAGAAAAAAAATATCCCCAGATATGTCCTGAAAGGAAGAAAACTAACAAAATTGAAATTGCTCAGGGAGTACGTTCTGTACTCTGCAAAAAAAAATATGGGAGTTTCTAAAAGCAGAGAGAAAGCTAACACTCCTTCTGAATTTTTATTTCTTCTTTCAGGGAGATTAATCATTAAATTCATGGTGATTTTATTCAGTGACTACTGTTTTCCTTCCTTCAAAGACAAAAGTTTGGATGATCTACAGGACAATAGTTTAAAAATGGAGGGGAAAAATCCACAAAATTTTACTATGTATAGAGGATAGCTAATTGTTCATATGCACTGGATGAATTTCTTTACAATCTGTCCTGTGTCAGTGTTTCCCATGAAAACAGGAAGGTAAAATGACCAATGATTTGTAAGCTGTAAAAAATAGCTATGAACATTTTCATTTTATGCAAAAAGAAAAGAAAACCTAAAAGAAATGTCCCCCCCCCCTTTCTCCTCTCTGTGAAAAACAAGGTTCTACACCACAGAGTAACCTGAGGCAAAACATAGAGTCTGAGACTGGGGTCAGTAATGATAGCAGTTGGCAGGAGCTGGTACTTATAGTGCCTGGCAACTTGAGAAAAGGAAAAAAGGTAAAAAAAGTATATACATACACACACACTCACATCTGGTGCGTGAAACAAGACAAGCTCCAATGAACAGGCTCTAACAACTTCACAAATACACCCACCTCCATGCATGAACACATACATTCATACAAACATATATACATAATACATGCATGCATACAGACAGACATATACACATTCACACATTGGGTGGACAGAGCAAAGCATCAGTGAACACACTCCAACCATTTTACAGATATGCACATACACACATATACAAATTTACATATATATATACACATCTGGTGGATGGAGCTAACTCCAACAACTTTATTTTCCCCCCACAGCTTATATATCCCAATAAAACCTTTCAAGTATAAAAAAAATCGCGATGTATTTACATTCCATTTTTCTTTAAGTGAATGATTATAATTAGTATACATAAGAAAGAAAAAAAAAAAACATGTTCCCCAATACCCTCACATGATCAAATGTTTTATGTATTATGGGTGAAAAACAAATGGGAAAAATAAATTATTCCCAAGAACTCACATACATTTGTAGCTAAGTAACTTGTTATAGATTAACAAAGTGTAAGCAAACAAAATCATTTATTCAGCCAGTTTCTCTTTACTGGCAGGCAGCAATTTGTGATTACAAAGAATGAATCAAGTATCTTATTATTTAGTTTAAATGGTGATCTTACAAAATTCTTAGCAGACTCACAAATCTAAACTTTTATATAAAAAGCAATTACTCATTGTACTTTAAATCCTCAAGGTGCATATCTAATCATTAAATTTTTTTGTTAAATCATATTGGGAAGCAGAGGGCAAAAATGGATACAAGAAACTCATCCATCACCTTGGTTACCCAAGCCAGCTTCTGCAAGAGTCACATCAGTGCTAGTCAGGCTCCCATTTTTCTTGTTGCTTGACCTCAAAAAATCTTTAGCTAAACCATTAAGCGTGTGCCTTTCTGAACTTCAAATTGTTCCCTAAGATTTTCTACATCAGAGCCACTAACAAAAGCATCATAACCTAACTTCACTAGCAGTCTATTTCTCCAAATTCTTTCTAAGAGTTGTGGCCGTTGCTAGCAATCTATATTACTAAAATCTTTCTGAGGGTGGTAGATTAATCATTAATCTGCTCCAGTAGCAGTGCTTGAAAAAGATCAAGTACTATTACTCTGGGTGCCAGAGATACTGCCCAATGAGGCACTGCAATTCCCCTTAGAGTTTTCACACAACTCACAGATTTTAAGGAGTGTGGTAACAACAGAGGAAAACACTACAACAACATGAAGTCCTCAGGACACGTAGTCTTTGAATTCCTGCGTCTCTTAGGCACATCTATCATGGTTGTGGTAACTGGTGGGCCTTATTCCATGAGTTCTAAAGATGTTTTGCTTGCTGTCTCCCTTTCAGAGCTCCCACCCCCCCCCCATTTCTCTTATTCCTGTGTGTGTTTGTTTGTGTATTATATATGTGGTATGATATGCGGCATATGTACATGTACAAGGTACAGATGTATGTGTGTAGAAATCAGAATATAACCTTGGATATCATTCTTATTCAGGCATTCGAGGACACTATACATATTTATTTATATAAAGTCTTCCTTTAGAACCTGTGGTTTTTCAGTTGGGCTAAGCTGGCTGGTCAGGGAGACTGAAAGAAGTGTTTCATCCACCAGACCAATGCTAGTATAGCAGGTATGCACCACAATTCCAGAATTTTTATGAGATTCCTAGAGTCCATGAGGTCTTCAAGCTTGCCAAGCAAGCATTTTATTGATTGAGTTACTTCAACAACTCAAGAAGAAATATGAATGCTAATTTTTTATACTGTAAATAGTTAACAATTATTTGTTTATCATATGTATTTTTCTTTTTCCATTTGATGTACATGTTAAGTTGTATGGCTCTATAATATCCATGACCTAATACATATAATATGAAAATATATTTGTCTACATTTACTTATATTGTGTTTGTGTTTGCATGTGTATGAGTGTATACAAGCAAAGATGCACATGAGAAGGCCAGAGGACACTGTCAAGGGTTGTTTCTCTCCCTTTAGCATTTGAGATTCTGGTATCTACCTTGGGTTTCTAGAATTGGGGGCAAGCATCCTTATCTGATGAGCACTCATAAACTCCATATGCATCATTTTCCTTGATGAATGGACTTAATACTTGTAACAACATTAAAGATATCACTTCCATTGGTCTGGCAGTGATTTAGCTGTTTGTCTATTGTTATCAAAGATATTATAAACAGAAATCATATAGGTCAGAGGAATAAGCATGGAGGCAGAGTAGGTAGAGTTCTGAAGATGTGGTACCACTGCCAGTAAATATGGAAGAGAGGCTATATGTTAAAAATGCAGTAAACTGTGCAAACTAATAAATAGAGAGTAATGGATTATCTCCTCTCACACTCAGTGGAATTCAACGTGAATTTAATTTATATTTCTACTTTAAACGTATATGAGGTAATATATTTATGTTGTTTAAAGCTCTAACTACATAATACATTGTTATAATAAAAATATGAAACTATTTACAAACACATGCATATTCATGTCTACACATTTTTAATGTATATGAATGCATAATATCTTAACAGAGTTTAAGCAAAAGGCAGGAAAACATAACATTGTTTTTCTATAGATTTATATCTTATCTTCCTTTCACTTGGACTTTAAATGGTCTGAATGGCCCAGAATATCTCAAATATGTCTGGCTTAAAAAAAAAAAAAAGGATGGGAGCATTATAGCAAATATAGAATGTCCATAGTATGATCAAAAGACCAGAGGATGATGTAAGATGATCAGAGTTCAGCCATGATTTAACCATTCTGGAATTGCTTTCTAATTTCAAATTCTAAAATTGTAATGATAGACAAGAAAACATATTATTGAAAAAGTAACTCAAAAAATAAAAGCCTAATAACAAAAGACATAAACTCTTTATCTTCAAAGTTAATTTAGGCTGGAGAGATGATGGAGTGGTTAAGAGGACTCTTTGCTTCTACTAAGGACCTGACATCAATTTCCAACACCCACAATGTAATTCACAATCATCCATTGTGGAGGAATTTCTCCTGTTGTTTAGGTTCCAAGTGATATAATGCCCTTTTCTGACTTTCATCCTCATATATATATATATATATATATATATATATATATATATGCAGACAAAACATTAACACATTAAATGAAATAAACTAATTAAATAACATTTTAGGAGAAAATTAGAAATAAATGTGTTTTTCTCAATGTTACGTAATTGTGTTGGTTAGTTTCATTGTCAACTTGACACATGCTGGAATCATCTGGGAACAAGAAAATGTAATTGAAGAATTTCTTCTTTCAGAGTGTCGCATGGCCATGTCTGTGAGGAACTTATTGACCCATGATTAATATGGTAGTACCCATCCCACTGTGGGTAGCACCATTCCTAGGCAGGAGGAAAATGGTTCTACATGAATACTAGCTGACCATGAATTAGGAAGCAAGCAAATAAGCAAAATTTCCTATGGTTTTGGCTTCAGTTCATGCTTGGGTTTCAGTCAGGAAATTTTTAACTGATCAACTGTTACCTAGAAGTATAAGATGAAGTAAGTCGTGTTTCCTCAAACTACTTTCGGTCAGGGTATTTATCTCAGCAACCAAAAGTAAAAAGTAAGTATAGTAACTATATTCATAAGAATTTTATAAAAAAATCTTCCCATTTTTACTAAACTGAATGATTTTCTATTTTTCGGTTTTTACAATAGTTTTGACTTTCCATATATTTTCTTTCCACAGTTATAAGGTACACCTGCAGACATTTCAAAAAGATGGTTTCTAAATTCAATCATGATTGAAAATTGACTTTGTGTATTAAAATCTTGTAGAAATAATTAATTAGTTTACTAGTATTTATATTATCATTAATTGTTTGGGAATGTTAATCCTTAACCCATCATTATAAATGACCACACAGAGACCTGATGGATCTTAACAAACCTTGGGCTGAATTGAGTAATCTCGTCTATCTAAGCTGGCTCTTAATTCTATTCCCCAAATATGATTCCATATATACATACATCCTCTGATCTGTTATTCCCCACACTATGTCCATGTTCCAGGCCACATGGAATGATGTTCTTTTCTCTAACCCATGGCATGTGTCCTCATTCCTGCTTTTTGTTTTGCTGCTTGTCTTGGAGGCTCCTCCTACTTCATCTTCTGGAGGCTTTTCTGAGTACTGGAGGCTTCTACTTCATATACTGAAGGCTTCTTCTACCCATAATCTCTCTGCTTCAAAAGCCGGTCCTGCCTACCTTTGTCTTCGCCCAGTCTTAGCCCTCAGGATTTATTCAACCAATCAGACACAATGTAAGTAACAGACAGCAAGCAGGACCAATCAATTAACATTTTGAATGCATTACATCACCCCATCAATATATAGTCTTGACTCTTGACTCAGAAGTATTTCAGCAATTTTTTCTCCCAAGAATTTCTAAATATTATACTACTTTTGTTTGGATTTGATAAAAGACATCTTGATATTTTTCCAACAACATTATTATGAACTAAATTATAATTTATTAATCTATTTTGTTTAGATACACTGTAATGTTCATGGAAATTGATTTAGTTACTTTTCTATTCCATGATAAGACACACTAGCAAGGCAACTCATGAAAAAATGTGTTTAATTTGGGCTTATATTTTTAGAGTGTTGGAATCCATGCTATCAGAGCAAGGTATGGCATTAGAACACTTGAGAGTTTTATCTTCTTCTCCAAGTCAGACGAATTGAGAGAGACACTAGGAATGGAATGAGCCTTCTGAAACCCCACCCCCAGTGACACACTTCCTGCAACAAGACCATACTGCCAACCCTTCCCAAACTGTTCCACCAATTGCAGATCAAAAATTCAAATAAATGAACTTATGGGGGCCATTTTCTTTCAATACCATAGCTGTATAGAATTTGACTTATTATGTTCATTGCCACATTATCAAAATGAGTAAGTATGTGAATTAAAAAATATTTATCATATCTTACAGCATGGCTTTAGAAATCTGAAAATGTTGGTAATTCCCAAGTTTTAGAATTTCAACTCTATTGTTTCTGCAACTAACATTTTGAAATGACAGTTTTCACATTTTCATCTAAAATACTTTTTATTAGTAAATAATATGCCTGCAAATATGGAATTTTCAGAATTTAAAATATGTACAAATATTTAAATCCTTATTTTTATATTTTGTTTTTTAAAATTTATTTATTAATTGCTTCAGTTTACATCTCCATCATAGTGTTCTCTTTTGGCCATTCCCAGTCCTACCCTCCCACCCTCTACCACCTAACTCTTCCATCCCACTCCTCTGGAGTCGAGTGTTCCTACATAACAGTCCCCCGCCCCAGTTCAGCAGTCTTATGAGGGCCAAGAGCCTCCTCATACACTGGAAACCTACAAGGCCACACCACTATGGCAAAGTATCTCATTGACAGGATGAAAAAGTCTATGTTCCTGTTCCCTTTGGTATGTTGGTTGTATATAGATATCCTGTACTATATGGCTAAAATCCGACTATAAGTGAATAGATGCCATGTGCATCCTTCTGATTCTGGGTTAGCTCACTTAGAATGAGAATGAGATTTTCTAGCTCCATCCATTTGGCTGCAAATTGCATAATTTCCTTGTTTCTGATAGCTGCATAGTATTCCATTGTGTAGACGTTTCATAGTTTTTTAATCCATTCTTCAGTTGAGGGACATATGGGTTGTTTCCTGTTTTTAGCTATTACAAATAAGGCTGCTATGAACATAGATGAGGAAACTTCCTTCTGATTTGGTGAGGAGTCATTTGGATGTATACCCAGAGGTGGTATGGCTGGGTCTCAAGGTAGAGCTATTCCAAGTTTTCTAAGAAATCGCCAGACTGACCTTCATAGTGGTTGCAGAAGCCTACACTCCCACCAGCAATGGAGGAGGGTTCCCCTTTCTCCAAACCCTCGCCAGCATGTGCTGTCATTTTAAATTTTGATCTTAGCCATTCTCACAGGTGTGAGATGGAATCTCAGAGTCGTCTTGAGTTGCATTTCTCTGATGATTAAGGATGCTGAGCATTTCTTCAAGTGTCTCTCAGCCTTTAGGAATTCCTTCTTTGTGAAATCTCTGTTTAGATTTTTCCCCCATTTTTTAATTGGATCATTTGGTGTCTTGGCACTTAATTTTCTTGAGTTCTTTGTAAATTTTGGATATTAGCGCTTTGTCAGATGTGGGGATGGTGAAGATTTTTTTCCCAATCTGTAGACTGCCATTTTGTTCGAATGACTGTGTCTTTTGCCATATAAAAGCATTTCAGTTTCATGAGGTCCCATTTATTGATTGTTGGTCTTAATTCCTGAGCTGTTGGTGTTCTGTTCAGGAATTTGTCACCTGTGCCAATGATTTCGAGGGCTTTTTCCACTTTCTCTTCTAGTAGATTTAGTGTGACTGTGCTTAAGTTAAGATCTTTGATCCCCTTGTACTTAAGTTTTGTACAAGGTGATAAGTATGGGTCTAATTTCAATCTTTTACAAATGGACATCCATTTGGACCAGTACCATTTGTTGAAGATGCTGTCCTTCTTCCATTTTGTGGTTTTGGCTTCTTTGTCAAAGATTAGGTGACCATAGGTGTGTGGGTTCACTTACAGATCTTCAATTCGATTCCCCTCAGGAATACAAGAAATATAATCAAACAGGTGAAAGAAATGAATAATATTGCTCAAGACCTAAAATGGAAATAGAAGCAACAAAGAATAAACAGAGGAATCCTGAAGATGGAAAACCTTGGTAAGAGAATAGATACTGCAGATGGAAGAATCAGCAACAGAACACAAGAGGTGGAAGAGAGGATTACCAGCATAGAGGCTACAAAAGAAGAAATTGATTCATTGGTCAAAGAAAATGTTAAATCTAAAAAGTTCCTGACACAAAACATCCAGAAAATCTAGGACACTATAAAAAGACTAAACCTAAGATTGATAGGAATAGAAAGAGAAGATTCACAGCTCAAAGATCCAGAAAGTATTTTCAACAAAATCATGGAAAGAAACTTCCCCGACCTAAATAAAGAGTTGATTATAAACCTACAAGAAGCTAACATAACACCAAATAGATTAGACAAGAAAAAAATCATCCTACCATATAATAGTCAATCTATAGGTACAAAATAAAGAAAGAACATTAAAAGCTACAATGGAAAATCACCAAGTAACATATAAAGGCAAATCTATCAGAATTAGTTGTGACTTCTCAACAGAGACTCTAAAATTCAGAAAGTCCTGGGTAGATATTTTGTAATATCTAAGAGACTGGAGATGTCAGCCTAGACTTCTATATCTAAGAAAACTTTCAACTGCCATAAACAAAGAAAGCAAGATATTCAATGACAAAATAAAATTTAAACAATATCTATCCACAAATCTAGCTCTACAGAAGATATTAGAAGGAAATTTCCAACCTATTTAAGTTGACTACACCATAGAAAACAGAAAAAATAAATAACTCCACACCAGAAAAAAACAAAAGAGGGGAAACTCTCTCTCTCTCTCTCTCTTTCACTATTGCCATTAAAATACCATGAATTAACAATTAATCTTTGTTATTGTATCTCAACATCAATGGACACAATCCCCCAATTAAAAAAAGAGAAAGCACAGACTAACAGAATGGATGAGAATCCATCACTCTGCTCCATACAAGAAACACTCCTCTACAACAGAATCAATCATTTTGCTGTATACAAGAAAGACACCTCAGCAACAAGGATATAAATTACATCAGAATAAAAGTCTGGAAAAAACTTTCAACCCAAAAAGCAAGCTGGACTAGCCATTCTAACATTTACTAAAATAGATGTCTGACCAAAATTATTCAAAAGATATAGGGAAGGACACTTCATAATCATCAAAGGAAAAATCCACTAAGATGATATCCCAATTATGAAAATCTATGCCCAAAATGCAAAGCCATCCACATTCGAAAAAGAGACATTACTACTTCCAAGTTTTGTCCTTTTTGGACAGAAGTCTGTCTACAGTTGAAGCAAGTGGTTTTTCTTGCCAAGAGAATGGCTTACCACCAATTTAATCATCTCCCACTGGAGATTCTGGAGATTCTTCGATGCTCATCTTCTACTTGGAGTAGAATAGGGGGTGCTGTCAGGAGCTGACATGTCTCGATATCAAAAAATCTTAAGTTAAGAAAACATCTTTGAATGCCATATTCTGCAGATCTCTTGAGGTTTTTGAAGATGCCCTATCTATCTCTTATATTTAGATAAGCAAATATTGCTTGTCTCTTAGCAACTTGATTTCTGAGTAGCTTAGAAAATAACTATGATAGACTGTCATAGTAACTAACAAAATGACACGTTTTCGTGACAATTAGTTTCCGTTTCTTAATTATCCTAGACAGTTTATGTCGGTTGGTAGTGAGCGGTCAAAACTTGACATTTCATTGGAAGCAGGTAAGTCGACAGCCTAGCTCTGCCAAGACAGGGTAGGTAAGTCCTTCATAATTCCTACTCTACAACCAATGTCTGTCAGAGAAATGGGGCCAAATGGCTGAAGATTGATGCTGTAATGTATGGAGAGAAAATGGGAACTGTCCAGGCAGCCACTGGTATGTCATTTTTTAGTTTTGGAAGCTGCAGGCCCTGCACTTCCTATATAATCAGATATATTTATCCCTCTCAGGTCTCTGAGGTGGTTGAAGAATAGATAGCTAGAGTCTCATAGTTAAATTTTGGGTTGTTTAGGAATCAAGAGGGTGTTCTGGATCTAAGAAGATATTTTTAAAATTATGAGGCAAATTAGTATGAATGCTGAATTAGATATAGAACTTTAAACTCATGGAGATGGTTAGATAGTAGAATGTTAAAGTCAGGTGCCAAATACATATGGACTGGACATTGGGAATGTATGCTAAGCCATATAACTCTTATAATCGTGGCCTATTTATTTCTGTTGTTTTGTATTGTATTTATAGTTATAAGAAAAAGAAGCATTATTTGGACTGAAAGGGAGAGCTGTTGGGGGGAAAATAAATACCTTAAACTAAAAAAAAAAAAAAAAAAAAAAAAGAGACATTACTAAAGCTTAAATGACATATCAAATCCTGCACTTCAATAGTGGGAGACTTCAACTCCCCACTCTCACCAATGGATAGGTCCGTCAAGACAGAAACTAAATAGAGAAATAATAAAACTAACCAATGTTATTAATCAAAGGGACCTAATAGCATTTCACCCAAACAGAAAAGAATATATCTTCTCAGCACCTAACTGAATCTTCTCCAAAACTGACAACATAATTGGACACAAAGCAAAACTCAACAGATAGTAGAAAATTGACATAAACCCCTCTATCTTATGAAACCACCATGGAATAAATTAGAACTTAAACAACAGAAACAACAGAAAGCCTGCAATCCCATGGAAACTGAACAACTCCTCACTCAATTACCACTGAGTCAAGGAATGAATAAAGAAAGAAATTAAAGAATTTCTAGAATTCAATGACATTACTTATAAAACATATCTAAACTTATGAGACACAATGTGAGAAGTGCTAAGAGGAAAGTTCATAACACTAAGTGCCTTCATAAATTAGCGAGATCACATAGTAGCAACTTAATAGTATACCTGAAAGATCTAGGACAAAAAGAAGCAAACACAACCAAAAAGAATAGGTGGCAGAAAATAATCAAATTCACAATTGAACCAAATTAGAAATAATGAAAAAAATTACACAGAAACAATGAAGTTTTGCTGGACCCATGTGACCCTTTTGGCATAAAAATAAAGACTCCAAGACCTTTTAATGTTCCAAAGCTTATTAGGCCTCAGCTGGGCAGATTCTCATCAAGCTCATCTAAGTTAACCCATTTACCCTAGCATCATCCAGTCACATGGGTAGCTTTATGTTCTGGGCCCAAAGTCCAGTCCATTTCCTCTCATGTCTCCTGGTGATAAAGACCTTCCTCTTTCTTCTTCTAGGAGTTCCTTTCTTCCTCCTAGGATGTCCCACCTTCCATATCTCTCTTTGCCCAGCTACAAGTTGTCACCAATGTTTGTTATCCAATCAGAGATATCTGGGTAGCATTCCTCATATGAAATGGAAATCAGAGATAGTTCACCTATCATAACAATGGCAATGTGGTAACTTAATCTCAAGCCATTGAAATCAGTATCTGAAAACAGTGCACAAGACACTTCTCCAACAGTGAGAGAAAGTTCATGTTCTTTGAGAAATCCAACAAGATAAACAAACATTAGCCAAAAAAAACTAAAAGGCAGAGAGACAGTATCCACATTGACAAAATCAGAAATCAAAAGTGACACATAACAACAGAGGAAATCCAAAGAATCATTAGTTCTTACTTCCAAACCCTGTACTACACAAAATTGGACAATATGAACAAAAAGGAAGATTTTCTTGATAGATACCACTTACCAAATTTAAATGAAGATCAGGTAAAAAAAATTAAATAGTCCTATAACCCCTAATGAAATGTAAACAGTCATTAAAACTCCCAACCAATAAAGTCCATGACCAGATGGTTATAGAGCTTAATTCTACCAGATTATCAAAGAACTAATATTAATATTTTTCAAAATATTCCACAAAATTGAAACAGAATGAATATTGCCTAAATCATTCTATGAGGCCATAGACACCCTCATAACTAAACCACACAAAGACTCAACCAAGGAAAAGAATTTCAGACCAATCTCCCTTCCTAACATTGCTGCAAAATAACTAGCAAATCACCGTGTACAAAACTTAAGTCCAAGTGGATCAAAGACCTTAACATAAGGCCTCACACACTAAATCTACTAGAAGAGAAAGTGGGAAAAAAACCTCGAACTCATTGGCACAGGTGACAACTTCCTGAACAAAATATCAACAGCTCAGGATGTAAGACCAACAATCAATAAATGGGACCTCATGAAACTGAAAAGCTTCTGTAAGACAAAAGACACTGTCATTTGAACAAAATGGCAGCCTACATTGGGAAAAAAAATCTTCACCATCCCTACATCTGACAGAGGGCTAATATCCATAATTTACAAAGAACTCAAGAAATTAAATGCCAAGAAACCAAATAATCCAATAAAAAAATAGGGAACAGAGCTAAACAGAGAATTCACAAAGGAGGAATTCCTAATGGCTGAGAGACACTTGAAGAAATGCTCAGCATCCTTAATCATCAGAGAAATGCAACTCAAGACCACTCTAAGATTCCATCTCACACCTGTCAGAATGGCTAAGATCAAAAGCTCATATGACAGCACATGCTGGTGAGGGTGTGAGAAAGGGGAACCTTTCTCCATTGCTGGTGGGAGTGCAGGCTTGTGCAACCACTGTGGAGGTCAGTCTGAGGATTTCTCAGAAAACTTGGAATAGCTCTGCCTTGGGATCCAACCATACCACTTCTGGGTATACATCCAAATGATTCCTCACCAAATCACAAGGAAGTTTCCTCATCTATGTTCATAGAAGCCTTATTTGTAATAGCTAGAAAATGGAAACAACCCAGATGTCCCTCAACCGAAGAATGGATTAAAAAACTCTAGTACATTTACACAATGGAATACTACTCAGCTATCAGAAACAATGAAATCATGCAATTTTCAGCCAAATGGATGGAACTAGAGAAACTCATCCTGAGTGAGCTAACCCAGACTCAAAAGGATGCACATGGCATCTATTCACTTATAGTCGGATTTTAGCCATATAATACATAATAACTATACTACAATGAATGCACCAAAGGGAACATGAACATAGACTTTTTTTTCTGTCAGTGAGACACTTTGCTCTAGTGGTGCTGCCTTGTAGGCCCCCAGTGTATGAAGAGGCCCTTGGCCCTCATATGACTGCTGAACTGGGGTGGGATACTGTTATGTAGGAACATTCAACTCCAGAGGAGTGGGATGGAAGGGATAGGGGGTAGAGGGTGGGAAGGCGGGATAGGGAGGGGTGGAAAGAGGACACAAAGATGGAGATGTAACCTGAAGTAATAAATAAATAAATAGATAGATAGATAGATAGATAGATAGATAGATAAATTCCTTACTTAATTAATAAAATAAAAAGAAAACATCTTTGAATGTCATATTCTACATTCCCTTGAGGTTTTTGAAGACTATCTATCTATCTCCATATATTTGGATAAGCAAATGTAGCTTGTCTCTTAGCAACTTGATTTCAGGTTGACTTAGAAAACATTTGTGATAAACTATGCTAGTACTTAACAAAATGACTTGTTTGAATTACTATTAGTTTGCATTTCTTAATTATCTTGAACAGTTTGTGACAGTTGCTATCAAAAGGCAAAAATTTCACATTGCACTTTTAAGTGTTACCTAGGTACAATAACTAAAAAAATGGTTAACCTTAATTTTGTATCAATATGAAAAGATCAGCACCAATGTAGCCAAATATAATATCGAGTAAAGTTCTGTTCTTATCTTTTCAAGAGATTAAAAGCATCCATCTAAGGATTCCAGGGACAACTGGTCAACTAAGACTACTGAAGGAAAGGGACCCAAGAAGACACATAACCCAGATGATTCAGCCTCTCAGACTCACTCAGTAGCTGTTTCCTCAAAATTCAACAACTAGAACAACTCAACATGGCTAAATAAAGTGGTTCAGTTCCACAGATTGTTGCAGCCAGGACTTCAGTAAAACCCTGAAGTTCAGCCTTTGACTACAAACCTCTTAAGTCATTTAAATAGTTGAACACAAAAGAACTAAACATCAAATGCTACTATTAACTTTCTTAACCATTTTTTCCATTTTTATTTGGACTCTAAACAGGTTTCCTACATCCCAAATCAGTAGGAAGTAATTTTAAGAGAGCAATGTCCCACTACCAGAAGGTACTGTGGGTGATTTTTTTCTTCCCCCTTTTCATCTGATGGGTTATATAAGTTTATTGTTATTTAGGGGAATTGGTTACAAGTTGTTAAATGGTCTTATTAAACAAGGTTTTGGAGATTGGACCCAGGGATTTCTCTCTTTTTCTTTTCTCTTTCCTTTCTTATGTACCAGGGAAAAGACTCGAAAAAAAAATGTGATATAGACATAACATAGGAGTGATAAAGAAAAAGGGATCGATTATTGCATATGCTCTTATATCTTTGTATATTGATTAAAAATTAAGATTATATTTGGCTACAGGGATGACGTTTTCTTAAGGGATAACTGAATGAAAGAAGTGTGCAAAGTTTTCCCCGTTGATGTGACTTTTGTCAGGGGAAAATTTTTCTATGTACTTACAGTGGGACTTCAAGCCGTCATTTTTATCCATTACAAAACCAAGTTTCATAGTGATATTTGCATCCCTGGTGCTAATAGTAATATTTTATATTCTGTCCTTGCCGCTCTTAAATACACATTGAAATTATCCGGTTAGGTGTTACCTTGTTCAACATATACTAAATAATTCAGGGTGAAGTGTGTTCATTTCATCTTAGTGAAACACCTCTATTTTATTAACATTCACCCACTGAAGTGGACTTAGGAAGATATTAAGCTTTGGGGGAAGTATGGTGGGGTCGAATTGAGTTTGTAACTTTCTATAACTGAATTCCAGCAAGTATCAACATAACAAAAAATAGCTGTATTGGACTCACACTTTTAGAAATTTCAGTTAATAATGAATGGATTCAGCTGTCTGGGTCTTGAGTTGTGGCATAGCATTATGACCATTTGAGTACTGCAAATTTCCGAGTCAGAGAGCAAGGTCAAGCCAGGATCCCCAAATCACTTTGGAGAGCTTGTCAATGACATAGCTTTCTTCTGTTACCACTGTTTAAATTTTACCTTACCTTCCCACACTGCCACTGGTTGGTACTCAACACTCCAATTTATGAACTTAGATGGACATTTTAGATATCACTTTCAAAAGGTAGTAAGGAGTTTCAATGAGAATTATTACTAGTTTATATATTTTAGCATGCTCTGTTGGGACTTACAGTTGCTAAGTATTCTGTAAAACATGCAGAAAGTAAAAAAATTGTAGAAAGTAATTTTAAAATGAGAAATGAATTCTTAATTGTTAATTTCCCAATTTTCTTTATTTACCTTAATTAAAATGGACACGATGTCCAAAACCATCTAAGATTGCATTGCTATACTATGTACTAAATAATTGAGATTGATAACTATTACTCTTAGTACCATTTTTTTTCAAAGGATCCAGGTAAGGTTATTGAAAAATCAAAAATTATTAACAAACCAGAGAGTATAAAACATTGGCATGAATCATTTGTATCATCATAGATATTGCAAAACACAATCATGCTCTTTTAAAATGTCCTAGTCAGAGATAAATCAATGTGCATTAGAACTCTTGAATGTGGACAGGTGGGAGAACTCTTTTATTCTTAAGTACATTTTCTTTTAAGGATTTAGAGGAAGAAAATGTTCAATAATACCATGTAAATTGAAAGGGTTGGCCCTGACAGATCTAAAGAATGTCAATTGTAGGATTCAAGATTTCTTATGCTTTAGAGAGCCTTGACCAGTACAATTCAAAGAGAAAAAGGAATGGGTACTTCTCTCCATAGAGGAAAAGGAATTTGAAAGGGTATGCAATTCATATGTTGACCTTTGTTTGCTCTTAATGAACTCATAATTGTCTTTATTATCCACTGTTAACTGTTTAGTATTTCATCGCAAGTTTGCTAAAAACAATTCCTGTACATGTTGATATTTCCATCATCACAGACAGCTAAAGGATTTGTCAAAGTAACTGAGCATTATAACATAATAATTTGGTCCATTTTTAGTTTAACGGAAGAACCTCTTCCTCTATCTTAAATAATAGGCATTATAATTTCAGAATAATATTTTTAATAGAGAAAATTTCAGTTACAACCACTGGCAGAGATTCTTTAAGTATTCCCTGCTATTACATTCAAGCCCTTGTATTCTGTGATATTACAAATATTTGTGCCTTAAGCTCTAGCACTCAGGATTCTCTTTTCTTTCTACAATCTATTAGTTAGACAAGGCAAAAAGGAGATTACTTGGTGTAATAGGCAGGACAGCCCCTCAAACTGCCCGTACATTAATCCCTAGAACCTGCAAATAGATAGCATTACTGGGCAAAAGGGAATCTGTAGATGTAATTTCATTTATAGGCTCAAAAACAGGCAGATGATCCTGGATGATTCAGATGGCTCCAATCTAATTACATTAGCTCTCAAAATCAGAGAACAATTTCTATACAGAGACAGGAGAGATGGAGCTGAGCAAGTCACAGATTCTTAGCAAAGGAAAGATTTGATGCTCCTGGACTGAGTCATGTGTAGGTTCAAGTTTTCAGAGTATAGACAGCACAGACTTGGTATGAATAGTCTAAACTCTGAAAGAAAATAAAACTTATTTTTGCATTATGTTTGATATATCCTGCCTCTTGAGTAAGATGGGACATATTACCCATATTCTCAGAAGGAAAGCTACTTCAACAGGTCACCATTTAATATTGTGAGAGGAGAAAACATCAGTCATGTGAGGCAAACCATACCTTCCACCAGATGCTGACAGAATAAATTTATGTTCCCTTAAACTGCTAACTTCAGGAGGAAAACCTATACAACAGTTAAACTTTCCTGCAATGGGCTTTCTATTTCAAAGAAATAAGATATAAGTATCAGTAGATAGTCACACAACTGAGACTCAAAATTTCAGAAAAGATCCAGGCATGGTGGTACATGTCTTTTATCTCAGTATTTATGCAGCAGAGGCCAGTCGAAATTTGAGTTTGAGGCTGCTCTGATCTATATAGAAAGCTTCATGACAATCAGAACAATGTACTATAGAGATACTGTCTCAAAAAAAGGAAAGGTTAAAAAAAAAGCACAAAAAAGAAGAAATGAAGAAAGAAAGAAAGAAAGGAACAAAGGAAGGACGGAGGGAGGGAAGGAAGGAAGGGAAACAATCAGAAACTGTAAGAATATTTATTTTATTTGTTTTGATTTTGTTTTATTTTATTTAGCAATAGTCTCTTTGTAACCCAGGCTTGCCACATATGTGTGGTCATCTTATCTCTGCATCTCCATTGCTTGGGATGAGAGTCAGGTGTCATCCACATGTAGAATCTTGTCTCCACAGAAAACCTTTGAATTCTACAACCACTCACCAAACCTATGGGCAATGATTGTAATTGGTCATTCAGAGTCATGTCTGGTGTGAGGTTCCACTCCCAGCCCTGACACCTCCATGAGAAGACTAAGTGATTTACTTGCATAATAGGAGTTTAAATTTATTTCCCCTGGAAGTATATACTCTTTATCCTATATCTAAGGCTATTTTGTGGTTGTTACAGTGGTAGGCCTCTATAAAACCCTTTAGGGGAAAAAAAAAACGTTCAAAGAAACAAACAACGAAAACAGAACTCTGAAAGGCATCTCTAATGTTGTCATAGTTTGGGATATAAGATAATAAAAGTAAAGGCAAAATAAAAAGTATCAAACTATTGCAAAGAAAAGTACAAGGTAAGTAATTTAACAAGCCAATTAAGAGGTTTCTCTATGGTCTTGATATGGAGAGTTAAGCCAGTGTGTACCTGCCCCTGTACTTTTCAAGATACAGAAAAATATCCTGCAAGCATGGAAATGAATAAGTGAAAATGAAGCTCAGAAGTGACAAAGGGCACTTGTTTCAAATCTACATTTCACATGCAAATGTTCTTAATCATATAGGAATATAGAAAATTACATTTTCTACATTTTTCTGAAATTATGATATAAAAAATCAATTATTTGAAGCTTGAGTTATTTTTCCTAGAAATTTACATGTCCTTGCCATTTGGTTTCAAACCAAAGAGTGTAGAATGTTAAAAAAGAAAATTTTCTAATTTTCTCTTATCGTAACTAAAGAATTAGGAAAAGTATGCTCTGAAGTCAGATTGTATGCAAATTCAGATTTTTAATTCTTCTTTCAGAATTTTTTTCTAACTTCTCCTGAAATGCAGTATGTGTTAAACTATATCAGCTGGATAGGATACGATGATTATATCTCCCACTGGTGTGTCTATGACAATAATATCTGACATTTGGTATATCCCAAAATGTTATATTTGCATCCTGTAGCCATGTAAATATCCCAGATGCAATTAATGCCACTCACTGATATCAACATGCCATTATGTGTGAATGCAGCACTAGAAGCCCCTTGCTCACTTTTCCCTTTAGTGTCAGGTAAATCACAGTATTACTGAGAAAATAGCTTCAATCAAAGAAAGGGTAAACATGCAACTCAATTAATTCATGAACTGCAGTAGCCAGTGAATGATGACTCTCTAATTTGTTTTCAAATGTGATAGTTGAAGCCGAAAATATACAAGTTGAGAAAGCTGTATTGCAAAGCATTTGCTAAAAGAGGAACTGATTTTGATGGCAGCACCAATTCTGCAAACTTCACAAACTCATTTGGAAGTTTTGGGAAGTCAAATGAACAAATGAAAATAAATGAAAGCAAATATAAATTAAGAAAACTTTGATAAAATCAAAGAATTACTGTTCATTACTGTAATATTTCCAGATTCTGATTTCATGTACATTTGAGTAGACAATTAATTATATTAATCATCAAAATAAGTAAGGATTGAATTAAAATTAATGAGTTACAATGCTCCTTATTTGTTTCCTGTTTTAGAAGTTTAATACAAAAGCAATAAAATGGGCATTTTCTATAAACAATGCTGAGCATTATTCTTCCATGTTAATGGAAACTTCAATGTGGAGAATTCTCTGCTGTATTACACAAACATTCTTAAGATGGAGATTATATTACTATTGTTCTTGTGATAATATTAGCTGTTCATTTAAAATATAAATTCACATGATCATAGCTAGTAATTGAATCTTTAAATAGCAAATAATATCACTTTCATTTTTAAAAGTAAAATTACCACTCTAAAGATTTCCTGTAACTTAACAGGTGTCTGATATAATAAACATTAATAGTAAAAATTTCTTTTGCCTATAATTCTGTGGATTCAATCATTTGCTGCTTGCCTTGGTGTCTTGGGTTTGTAATGCAGTATATAAATGGAAAAGTATGCTGCAGTGCTAGCTGCCTACTTTGTGGCAAAAAAGAAAAATGTGGAGATACCTGGTTTATAGATGTATTCAAAGGCATTCTCAAGAGACCTGAATAAACCTTGCACATACTTGATTAGCTTCATTTCTAGGTATTCTTTTTTTTTACAAGTTTCTATAAATGGGATTTTTTTCTTATTTCTCCGTCAGTAAATTCATAATTGATATATAGAAAGACTCTTTTCTTGGAAAGGATTTTTTATGACATTTTGCTTAGAAAGTTGGTCAGTTCATGATTATCTGTGTATTTATGAGGTAAATTTTGTGAATATTTGTGTATAGCATTATGTCATCTGCAAGTATGAAAAACATATCCTTTATTTTTGATATATATATATGCCCTTTATCTTCCTTTTCATATTGCTATACATATACAGACATACATACTCATAAAAACAAAAAAACATTTGTACACTCACACACAAATGCATACACATATACACAAATATACACATACTGCTAAATATTTTCAAACAAAATTTAAAATATTTATTTTGAAGACATATTCAGTTGATTTTAAGGATAATCTCCTTATTAAACAATTTTCCTATAATAATGAACCACCATGGGTACAGAGTAAGTATAATGACCTAGTTTGTTGTTTCTCATCATATTGCCTGCATGGATGCCATGTCTACTCTGTTACAAGAGAAGCAGGAAAGACAAGAAGAACATGGCATATTCTGCCTTGATAAGAAAAACAGCAACAACAAAACAGAAAACAACCAAAACAAAATAATAAATCCATCCTCTCAAGTTTCTCCTTTCTTGTATATATATATATATATATATATATATATATATATACACACACACACACACACACACACACACACACACACAACTTGACCTTGCCATTGGCTTTCTGAATAGTGGTGACTGTCAATTGTCTTCCTTTTGGCATGCATCTGTAGGATTTCAGACTGCATCAGCTCTCTTTTCAATTGAATTCTTTGAGGACTACCAGTGACAATGAAGTTGTTCTTGTTAAATCATTCTTACAAATTCTCCTCGACCTCATATCCCATGACCGCAAAATGTTTTATGCATCTAACCCTAACTAACTCTATTTCAGAAGCAGTAGCAGTCTTCTTAGAACACATGGACAGAATTCTGGATGCTGTACCCTCAGGTAAAACATGTCTATTTAATTTATACACTCCTATTTTAATATATCCCTCAGCATTGAAATATATCATCAAAACACATTAGAATTTTTTAATTGAAGATCAAAATAATGCTAAATAATAAGGACAAATTCTTTCCAAATTCCAATAAGAATTAAGAAAAGTATTCATGAATCGTAACTGGTATACTCAAGACAATGATTCACTGATTTTCCTTCCTGAAAAGGCCTGCAAATAAATACAGTTTAGTAGGAAAATTGAGGTGGATTATGTTGGTCTGGCAAATGGAATAGGACCATATGGAGCAACGTGTCTTTCTCTGCAATTTTGAATTATTTTTACAAAGTAGCTATCCATTCTGCATGTTCTTCTGACAGGAATAGTAGGAGGGTTGTCTCAGTCACAGTCCCACACACACCCTCTTCTTAGAGTGAGAGTGGATGAGAAGGTGGAAAGAAAAATGTAAGAAGACCCATGGGGAAGCAATGGCAACAGTCCCAGGAGATAGGAGGGTGGCTTAAAAAACTGTCACACACTGAAAATAGAGAGGATCAGATGAATGCAGTGAGAATCGACAGTGCATGGTGATTTGGTTTTATATAAAGAGAGAGAGAAGAATTTAAATTCTCAAGAGTATTTTTAATAAACAGGATGGGTCAATGAGAAGATGGTGAATTTAAAGTAATTCAAACTCTGATGAAATGAGGAATTAGCTTTTTACTAGAACTTAAAATAAAAGAAAAAATACAGAAACAATTATTATAAGTTTCCATTTAGGATATGTATTTGCAGAAGGAAGGTGGCATTACATAGAAGTTATATCATAATGAGGGGTTGTTTTAGGTTTGAATAGACTGAAGAAGGAAATAACCCAAAAGAGCAGAAGTAATTAACAAGCAAGTTATAGAATAACAAGGTTTCTGGAGGGAATATGTGAAGGGCTATTAAAAACAAAGCCTTTTATTAAGTTCTCAATAACAGAATTGAAAGTGGCTAAGAAATATTTAAAGAAATGTTCAACATCTTTAGCCATCAAGGAAATGCAAATCAAAATAATTGAGATTCAGTCTTGCACCTATTAGAATGGCTGTTCAGTGACAAGAGGTCAACTCATGATGGTGAAGGTGTGGAGCAAAGGAGAACTTCCTCATTGCTGGTGTGGTCTCAAACTTGTACAACCACTATTGAAATCAATATTATGGTTCCGCAGGAAATTGGTTTTTTACCTACTTCTAGACACATATACACCACTCTTAGGTGCTCCAGTTTACCACAAGGACAGTTGCTCAGCTATATTCATTCTGGTTTTGTTCACAATAGCCAGAAACTGGGAACAACTAAATGTCCATCAACTAAAAAATGAATAATGAAGATATGGTACATTTCCACAATGGAATATTACTCAGCTATTTAAAAAAAAGACATCATGAAATTTGCAGTTACATGGATGCCACTAAAAAAGAAATCAGTCTGAGTGAGGTAATCCAGACCTACAAAGACAAATGTACTGTGTATTCACTTATAACTGGAGATTATCTGTTAAGTGACTGATAATCAAGATACAGTATACAGTTTCAGTAGAGCTAGGTAAAAAAGAGAGTAGTGAATCTCCACAGGAAGGAGAAATAAAATGAATTATTCATGTGCACTTGGGGAGGGTGTTAAATCTCATGAAGACCAGGGTCTGTCTTTACATACTTCTAGGTTTTTGTGGTTCTCTTGGTCAAATGTCAGACACTGTAATTGTTCCAAATACTGTATCAATAATTAAATAGGAATCGTTGATATAATGACAGTATTATATGGCTCAGTATCCACAGTGTGCATGAATTTTCTTGCAGTGTGCTTCTTCACATTAATGGTTTCACACTGGTTCATAATAAAGAAACACCTTCCTTATCAGGGTAGCTAGAAATGTATGGTCAGGGGTACAATAAGCAAAGTCTGTACTGAAGAAACACCTCATCTTCTCTGTTTGAGACTAGAGAAGACTAGAGAACACAACACATGACATGTTTTGTTTTGTTTGTTTTTTTTTTTGAGATAATGTCACATATAGTCCTGAATGTCCTCAAAATCAGAATATAGTTAAGGATAGTCATGAAATACTGTTCCTCTTATCTCTGTCTCCCACGTACTGAGAATACAGGTGAGTTAGGTGAGTGCTACCCTATCTGACTTAACAATGTATTTTAAATATCTCACTGACATTAGAGATTCTTCCTTTATGAATTCTCTGTTTAGCTCTGTTTCTCATTTTTTGATTGGATTATTTGGTTTCTTGGTGTTTAATATCTTGAGTTCTTTATAAATTATGGATATTAGCTCTCTGTCGGAAGTGGGGTTGGTAAAGATCTTTTCCCAATCTGTAGATTGCCATTTTGTTCGAATGACAGTATCCTTTTACTTACAGAAGCTTTTCAGTTTCATGAGGTTCCACTTATTGATTGTTGATCTTAGAGTCTGAGCTGTTGGTGTTCTGTTCAGGAAGTTGTCACCTGTGTCAATGAGTTTGAAGATTTCCTCCACTTTCTCTTCTATTAGACTTAGTGTGTGGGACTTTATGTTAAGGTCTTTGATCCATTTGCACTTAAGTTTTGTGCAAAGTGATAAGTAAGGGTCTAATTTCATTTTCTGACATGTCGACATCCAGTTAGACCAGGACCATTTGTTGAAGAGGCTGTCCTTTTTCCATTGGACGGTTTTGGCTTGTTTGTCAAATTTTAAGTGACCATAGGTGTATCGGTTCATTTCTTGGTCTTCAATTTGATTCCATTGATCCACTCTTCTGTTCCTATACAAGTTCCATGCTGTTTTTATTACTGTTGCTCTGTAGTACATCTTGAAATCTGGGATGGTGATACCTCCAGATTTTTTTTTTTATTATTGTACAGGGTTGATTTAGCTATTCTGTTTTTTTTTTTTGTTATTCCTTATGAAGTGGATAATTTTTCCATGTCTATAAAGAATTGTGGTGGTATTTTGATAGGAATTGCATTGAATCTGTATATTGTTTTTGGCAGGATGGATATTTTGGCAGTGAGACATTTGAAGAAATACTCAACATCCTTAATCATCAGAGAAATGCAACTCAAGATGACTCTGAGATATCATCTTACACCTGTCAGAATGGCTGAAATTAAACACTCAAATGACAGCACATGCTGGCGAGGCTGTGGAGAAAGGGAATATTCCTGCATTGCTGAGGGGAGTGCAAACTTGTACAACCACTATGGAAATCAGTCTGGCAATATCTTAGAAACTTGGAATAGCTCTACCTCAAGATCCAGCCATACCACTTCTGGGTATACACCCAAACGATTCCTCCACAAAGTACAAGGTCATATCCTCACCTATGTTCATAGCAGCCTTATTTGTAATAGCTAGAAAATGGAAACAACCCAGATGTTCCTCAACTGATGAATGGATAAAAAAAAAATTGTGGTATATTTACACAATAGAATACTACTCAGCTATCAGAAAAAAGGAAATCATGTAATTTGCAGCCAAATGAATGGAACTAGAAAAGCTCATCCTGAGTGAGCTAACACAGACTAAGAAAGATACATGTGTCATCTACTCACTTATAATTGGATTTTAGCCATATAGTACAGGATAACTATATTACAACCAACAAACCAAAAGGATTGGGAACATAGACTTTGTTACCTATTAGTGGGACAATTTGCCCTAGTGATGCTACCATGTAGGCCCCTAGTGCAAGAGAAAGCTCTTAGTTCTCATATGACTGTTGAGCTGAAAGGGGCTGTATGTAGGGACACTTCACATTGGAGGAATGGGATGGGTGGTAGTAGGGGGAGAGCATGGGAGGGTGGAACCGGGAGGGGTGTAAGGAGGGCACTGTGATGGAGATATAACATGAAGTAATAAATAAAAAAAATAAAATTACGTATTTTCCCCCCAAAAAAGAATATATTTTAAACTATTAATTATATTTCAATTTTATGTAACAGTTAATCACATCTATATGAAAGACTACTTATTTTTTCAATAACACTTCAAAAAACATACATACAATAACACAATAGCCAGGATTACATAACAAGTTCCTGTCTCAGATTCCATACTGACAAAATATCAAATATGAATGGAACTACAATACTGCAAAATACTATATTAGTATAATAAAAAGATGCATCTTTAATATTCTATTTTAATACAAAAAATCTAAATGTAATGCAGTGATTTAACTTAAAATGAGCAAATGTGAGTTAAATAAGTCTAATATTTTGTAGAACTAAGTCCTTGGCTCTGGAACACTGGAAAGAAAAGGAGCCTTAGATGTGTCTTAAGAGCTAAATACATTTTAAAAGTAAGAATAGGGAAGAAGGTTTAGGCTGGGGTACAAGACAAAGGAAGAAAGAGACAATTTTAAAGTTGACAGGCTTTATATGCCCTGGGTGTAGGAACTATGTTAGGTGCTGAGAGTTATTAGGAAAATTGTATGAGGCACAAACTTTGTAAAATTATATATTAGCATGTAAGTGCATGAGTTTTTCTTATAATTCTACAAAGAGACACATTTGGAATGAAGCAGGGATTATACTTTAATTTAGAAAGCATTTGTAGGAGTAATTTTTAGGAGACTTAAAACCAGTTATCTTATTTTCTAGACAAAAGTGTTCTTGCTGAGTTAGGAATGCTTTGGAGACAGTCATTAGCTTTCCCTTTTAAAATGGTGTTGTATTTTGTTAACTTGGTAATTCTGCTAGTGACAAATGGCTATTGAAGTCTGTCAGGGCCATTTTCTTCCATAAAATGAATATTTTCCTAGATACAAGTAAGCACTTTTCTTGACTTGAAGTATTTTGTGAATAAAGGGGTGGCAGACTATCACTCTTCAATATAGTAGATGGTATAAAAGAAAAGTAAACTGAATATATATATATATTCATTAAAAAACCTAACAAAGGCCAATATTAAGTGATACCCACTCTTGGATTTTTATTGCATTTCCTGTAACATTTGGCATGCAGATTATATAAGCAATATTGTCTTTCCATGATCCCACTCACTATGTCTGTTTTCATTAACAAAATTCTACATTTTTCCTTTTCCCCCCAAAACCTTTCATTAAAACAATAAGCAATTCAATACAGAAAAGTCAGAATTAGTTTAATTTGTTCAAATTAGTAACAAAATAGAAAAAAATTAAATGAATGTATCCAGAAACATGTTAGCTGTCTTATTTTATGAATCAAGAAAAGATGCTAAAACAATAAATTTTAATAGGTATACCAATAAAATGATATACATTTTTCTCATCCCTAAATGTGTTTGTGTTTTTTCATCTCTTATAAGTTCTTCATTTTATTCTCATAGGGGTCATATAAAGTTGTTTAGTTGATGGTCCTTGGATAATGGTAAAGGCTCAGTTTCACAGTGAAGAAGAAGTATAGTGAGAGCCACAGCTGGGGAGTAGTTACAGATATAAAGGCTCTGTTCCTAAACTTAGCATCATAAAAGGCATTGAAAAGGCTGGAGAGATGTAAATGAGATTAAGAGCCATTGTTGCTCAAGAAGAGATCCTGAGTGTTAGTCTTCATTTTGTTTATAGCTTATTTTATTTGACATAGTAGATTATCTACAGTTGTATCCTATTCCCAGCAAACAATATAATTTTATTTTTAATACATTGCTAACAAAAGTTCATGGACTATGTATGTATGTTTATACAGATTATAGATAGATTAGATAGATGATAGATAGAGGGATAGAGAGAGAGATAGATAGATGATAGATATACACATGGTATTTAGATATGTTAGACAGATAGACAAATCACAATCACCTTTTCTTTCCCTTACATCTGTAGATTAATGAAGTCGTGGATGGATCCCATAATCTGATTGCTGTGAAAGGGTCCTCAGTACACGTTGTTATGAAGTTGTGTCTGTGGTATTCTGACTTTTTTTCTATAGGCACATTACTGGGAATGGATCTTGAGTCACTTACAATATGCTCCTAAGACTAAAGTAATTTATCTAGCTAAGCTAAAGTCTATGATTCCCAAGTCTAATGAATGTTCTACTTCTCAATCTCTTTGAGCACTGATCATCAATTATTGGATCCTTATATTTAAATTCTGACACCACTGCTTGTAAGTATTTCTCTGAGATTTGTCTTCACACCATCGTGTAGCTGATATTTCTTGGAGCTTTCTCCCATAGTTACCATATGCCTTTTATCTGCAAAAAGACTCTACCACCTCAGCCTAAAGGAAGTGAACTTCAGTGAGAGACATATACTTCGGGCAGAAGGTGAAACCCTTTTAGAGGAAACATCATCTCTTCTCTAGACAGGGAAGAAGATCACTCTTCTTCAGCTCCATCCATGATTCTCAGAGACATAGAAGACATTATAACTCATTTGCTTTCTGGAACTTCTCACATATTTTTCTGGATCACTGTGCTCTTCCACTTAATAATAGTTTTCTTTTCTATAAATCTATTATTAAAATAGAGCAAATTAACTCTGTTATTCAAAGGGCTGTTTCTTACAACAAAGAACTAATATTTCTTCCAGTTTAATGCAGCTGGAAGAAAAGTTTACAATTTCAGAAAGTTTTGTCCATAATTTTTTTGCATACAAATTTCACACATCCAGATTTATTTTCTTCTTTACTAAAAATATTCAATATATGTTTTAGGATTGGAAATGGATACATCTTTTTAGTTTTTGTTCTAAAATTTAAAATTTTTATTAGTTTGAAATTTAAAGCAAAGATCAGTTCAATATTTTATTCTTGGCAACCACCGACAAATTCCATTCCAAGCACACTAATACATATACATATTCTTATAATACCATGAATATCTACACATGAGAAAATATTTCTTCACTTCTCTGAGGTTAACCATAATGTTCTGTTATATCATCTGAGAACAATGGCTGCCCAATCATCCAGTTCTGCAAATACAGTCAGGACAGGATACTTTTCTTTCCTCTAACCATTCATTCCTCTGTTAAGAAATCCACCTAACACTTTAGACCTGTTAAAATTTACATAAAGAAAGGGCATATAGCTGATTAGATTACAGGCAGAATCTTTATAAAATATTAACAGTATGCAGAACAAAAGTAACATTATAGTACATTGTAGATTCATGAAACTTGATTGCATGGTGATAAAAGATGTCTTGTAAAATCTCAACAAATAGTGTTCTGAGTAATGCTTGCTCATGCTGCATGTTCTCAGATAGAAATAGGTTGGTGTAGAATTAAAAAAAAAGAAAAATAATTTAAATTAAAATTTTAAAAAGTTTGTGTTTACCTGCTAAGATAGCCAGTCCAACAGTACTATGTAATGCCCTCATAATCCTCACTCAGTCTTTGGACACCTCAAAGTCATAAAGCAGATATCGTGGGTCCACTCTCCACCAAGAATAGTAAAAACATGGACTGAGTTACTCCAAATTGCATGTATCTTCTTGTCAATCTTTTTAAAGAATCACTGTAGTTGAATCTTTTATGAGTGGCTAGAAAGAGAGAGTAAAGAGGCTGCATACAACCCCTTACATTAGTACTGTAAAACCTATGTTATACTCTTCGTTATTGGTGAGGAAATTAAGATTGGCATTCAAAGTATGTTTCTCCTTTTGAAAAATGAGGCTTTAAAGAATGTGTATGCACATTCTCTCAATGTTTTATACCTAGTGCTTAAATCCATATGATATATTCGAGGTTTTCAGTAAGTAATTATAGAAAATCCAAAATCAAACTTCTCTAGCCATTTCAAAATGTGTCATTGGTTATAAATCATTTTATCATGTACAAAGAATTTTATTTGTGTCCTTGTTTTGTACATTTTGATATTTGTCTTTGATATTTGATATTTGGAATAATATTAATTACATTAACTTTAAATTAAAGTAACTAAACTCATAAACTGCAAGTTGTTTGGAGTGTTGTGGAAAATACCTTTTCCATTTTAGACAAATAGATCTAGGCAGTTAATTCATTATGTCCAGTATTCTAGGTTTTCTCTACTGTAGCCTCTTTCTCTTGCAAAAATCTATAGATCTGTGAAAGAAAAGTAAGAATCTGTAATCTTGCCTAAGATGTCCATGATTCCTGAGTATCACAGCTTTGTCCTGGAGAATGCATTTTCATTGTTGCTAGCCAATAAGAAGAACTAATGGAAAAAGTCACAAATTTTCCTTTAATCAGACTTCATGGTAAAATGCAGACACTCCAAAGGTGAGGTAAAAGAGCCTCAAGATGGAGGCCAGCCTGATATGTAACGATAGTTTCTCTTAGTACCTTGACTCCCACCTACCTGTAAAATATTGCCCTTGTAAATATATGCTTTCTTGGTTCTACCTCTTCTTTGCAGGACATGGTCAGAACACAGGAAAACGGTCTGGCCATGTTTGGGATGTTGTAACTTTGAGAAGCCAGAGTAGTCAGGGATTCCTTTGAGTCACTTCCTGTGCCACCTTGCTTCCCTCCCTTCCATGCATCTCCACTTCTCAGGAACACTTTCAAGTTTTCCTAGTATCATTTCCATTTCAGTGTCTACTTTCTGGGGAATCCAATCTGCAAAGCTAGAACCTTTTGAATAGATTTCGCCCAAATGTTTTCTAGCAATTGTAATTGAATACTTTTAATTTTTATTCCTTAAGAATGTTTACTATTAAAAAAAAGGAATTTTATAATATGCCTGACTTAATAAAATAGAAAACAAAAAAAAGAATGTTTACTATTAATGAGAAATCTAAAATATATATTTATATGATATATATCAACTAATAGCTGAATATACAAGAGTAATATTTGTAGATATTTAAGAATGAATTTTTTAAAATGATCCATAGAGAATAAAATAAAATAAAATCATCAAAAAGCATAGTACAGTGCAGTGCACTTTACATTACAAAGCTTTGTACAAAGTCAGCTTTACATAAGAAAGTACATTTGTAGTGATGGCTGCCATTGTTTGAAAAATATGTACATCAAGGGTATCTTTAAAATCATTTATTAATTCAGGACAGTTTGTACATATGAAACAAGAAAGATTCTGGGGCTAAATCTGTGGATATTCAGGGAGAAGCAGAAGACTTCATCAACAATTTCACTATGAATGGAAGAATGGATCAGATATTGAAGAAGAAAAAATATTTCTGATATAGAAAACGGTAATTTCCTATTGATAAATACAGTCTATCTTAATTTTTATTAATGCATAGTTTATAACATATCAAAAATAATTCATTTTACCAAATATTTCCATTACAGACAACACCTCTCATAAATCATTGCATAGTAAATAATTTTCTTCTCATTTTGCCTTTTTTATATTTTAATGAATTAAGAAGTGAGTAATGTATTTATTCATTTCTTCTCTTTCTGGGGATGCCACCAAGGCTTTGCCAATGCTATGTAGGTGTTTTCCTATGCTGTTGTCTTTTATCGCAGAAAAAAGTAATTTAGTGACATTCCCATTTATTGACTTACATGAGTGTATTACCAGGAACATCACTGGAGAGGTGAATAAATGAGCTTTACCATAAAATACTAAATAAACAAAAGACTAAGTATAATTAAAGTAAAAAGACTTGTCTGAAGTTACTAAACCACAATTCGACCTAACCTTTTTTATTATTAAATTAAAAAAATTTTTTTTTTTTTTGGCTCAGAAGCTTTACAATAGGAAAGAGGTCAGGAAAAATACATACAGCTTATGTAAATTACATTGCAAACAAAATAGAGATCCACATCTTGCTTATTTTTCTCTCCTAAAACTCAGTGCATCTGTATCAGAAAACTGGTATAAGTACCAAAGTAGGCAGAGTTTAAATCACAAAGCAGAAAAAAAAATCACTTCTTTTCATGGGGATTTTATTCCTGAATGTTTAAGATTAGATCTACCCACAGGTACTTGCTCCTTTGGCTAATATTCCTGGCACTAAATGCATTAAGAAAAATACACAGGATAAAACTTTTCTTGTTTTAAAAGTTGAAATACATAGATAAATTGTTGTTTCAGAAATGTTTTTAAAGCAGAAATCAAAAGACAGTATTTTATAAATGGCCCTTCTCCCCTGCTTTGAAGATTGGTAAATTCTGCCTAGAGCATTTCTCTGGATGAGGAACAGCATATAGACTGATCCACAGAAAGGTCAGTAATGACATAAAAACAATCACCTTTAGGCAGAAAGAGATGTAGCTGATATTCTTTCCAAAAATATTGTTTTAGCACCATACCCAGCAAATCTACCCACATGATTCATGTATGATGTATAGAGTAATGGCCTTTAATCTCTGATTTATTTCACCACATATGTTCAAATATCTAAAAAGCTTTGTAAATTTTAATATAAGTTTCAATGATTTTATATGGAAATTATACATGATTTTTGAAGAAAAAGTTATTTTACAAGAAAATATACAAAAATTATTGTTATAAGGAACACATATTTCATTATATACATTGCAGATTCATTGTGTGTGCATGTGAGTGTGTGTTTGTGTGTGTGCATGTTTGTGTGTGTGTGTTTTTGTGTGTATGTGTGTGTATATGTGTGTGTGAGTGTGTGTATGTGTGTGTGAGTGTGTGTATGTGTGTGTGTGTGTGTGTGTGTGTGTGTGTGTGTGTGTGTGTGTGT
>CAJQZJ010004856.1:11194150-11235373 GCA_907164525.1 Lophiomys imhausi | reverse complement strand
TGTGTGTGTGTGTGTGTGTGTGTGTGTGTGTGTGTGTGTGTGTGTGTAATGTTTATATGGTTAGATTTTAATTAGAAGGAAGGGGAAGGGCATGGTGGCCCACAACTTTAGTCCCAACACTCCACAGGCAGAGACAAGCAGGCTGCTGAGTTTGAGGACAGCCTGTTTTACATAGTGAGATTCAGAATTCAGGACTATGTGGAGAGAACCTGTCTCAAACAAAACAATGGTTAGTTATATCCTAATGTATAACTAAGAGTGAAAAACAAGGCTGTGAGGAAATGAAAGGCATATGGTTTTATTTTAGAATAAATATGCCTAAATAATTTAATAATTATCTTTAATAAGAAACCAAAACCATGTGCCACACAACTCTTCCTTCACTAGTATCTAGCTTTTCCATTTTTTTTTTGACATTGATCAGATGAAGGCTACCCACTGAAATCTCCATTTATGGATATCACCTCACTTTCAAGAACTGCCAAGATATGTCAACCATACTAACTGGTACCAGGATTAAATTCAAAGTCCTGCTTTTCTATCTAATAAACACAGCTATTGTTGACTATTTTAGACTCAGAATTATCTTTAGAACTACCCAAGTAACACAAGAGAAACATTTACTCTTTCAAATTCTTCTAGGTGGCTTACTAATTCAGATTATCCTATGTTGTCCTTCTCCCTAATTTTCCAAGAATATCATTCCAGAAGAAACAATATGAAATGAGATATATCTCTTCCAGCTTTACAATAGATACATAAGAATTATATGTTTATGCTAGAACTGGTTGCAATTTGATTTTTAGTAAAAGTGGAATTCTGTTCTTCATTCATATTTCCAAAACTTTAAGTCACAGATCTAGTGAAATTATTTTACTCCTTGATGTTGCTCTTCACCAATTCCATAGAATTTATCTCTGTAAGAAACTATTCATGGTGACACATAGTTTGGGGTATCTAATAACTCTGGTGTCTCTCATTGGTTCCATTTCAGATTGCTTATCTTACTTGGTTACTCATCTCTTGGTCAGCTTTAAAACGCAGTAAAGTGACTTTAGGAAAATATTTTTTCCTGTGTGTCTTATTTACCTTTGATATATCTTTTTAAAAGTCACATCCTTGTTATGTATAAAACTAATGGGTGTAATAGTCTTTCTACACACAAATGATCAAATAACACTAAAAGACTTAAGAAAAACAAAGCATTTGTTATTTGTGTATGATCATACATATATGTCCATGATGTGTGTGTGTGTGTGTGTGTGTGTGTGTGTGTGTGTGTTAGGAACAATTTATTTCAAATTAGTAATCATCAATAATACATTTCTACTCCATCACATGCATTCAGTCCACAACCTACATAATTAAATTGCTTATAAACAGAGAATTAGTGTTTAGATAACATATTTGTTGCTCAAGAAAGTTCAGTAGATACATGGGTAAACTTCATTCCAACAAGTAAACTGTTATGAAAAAACAAGAATTATCCATGTCCTCTTATTTAAGCCTGGCATTTTAAAGACATCTGTATACTTTTTTTAATGTTTCTTAGATTTTACACATGCTATTTTTGATCATTAGTGCAGTCTTGGTCCATTTACTCTGCTCTTACTGATCTTTCATCTGGAAGAACAAAAGTTTGTCATTTCTTTAAGGAAGTCAGCTTGGAACTTGCAGGGAAACACACAGCCCCTACCTTGCCAGTTTCCCAAAGCCTGTTTTATATGTGTCACATAAGTTTACCTTAGCACTAATAATATTAGTCACATTTTAACATTTTCCATGCCTCCTCTTCTACCTCTGTCTTTAAAGAAACAGCTTTCTTCCATTTCTGCAACCTTGCAATCAAGAAGAGTCCTCACACATGCTGGAACTAATTTATATAAAAATGTGATTCAAACTTTAGCCCAGTCTTCTTCCAATATTTGATGTGTTTTTTCTCTGTGACTACAAATGACTGAAATCTTTCAAAAAGATCAGTTCAATGTGATCATCCTTCTTTTCCTCTATCATAGCATGTAATTTAATTTAAGAGTATTTTTTTCATTGACAGGGTTTACACTTACCTTAATTTTATTAATTTTATTGTGATTTCAGATTAGCCTTTTTTTGGCTAATCTTGTGTCAATTTCAATTTAAATCTATAAAATATAGACTTTTAAAAGGATAAATCTGTAGCTGTAGTTGTTAAAAAAATCAGTGATTATGCATTGGAACAGAATGCAAAGACACAAAGACACTTATGCTTTTAAAATGTATTTTCTTAAGCTGTGTTTGAATAAATAGTTAGGAAATGTCCTATTTTCAAAATATTCTAGGTGTTTCCCAAACTCTGTGAAAGGTCTATTTCTTATTACATTCTGCTACAACTTATATTGCTTGAACACTTTTGATCACAAAGAATTTCTTATCAGATTAATGATGAAAACTCGTGCATTAGATTTCTTGAAAGTAAAAACAGACTTTAAACATTTGAAAGAAAAAGAAGTTGGCATTATTAACTTTTTACTAAAATAATGTGGGCATAAAAGTTCTTTTATTACCTTAGAATTTCACAGTTGTAAAGTATTAAAACTTGTTTCTTGTACCTTCTTAAACATAAGATATACAGTTTCATTTTAAAACCATGTGTCTTCAATTTAAAATGTCACAACTCTCTGTGGTTCATCATCACATAAATTCCTAAGTTGGATCTTTACAAAGAAAAGTTTGTCCAGACATCCGGTGTTACTTGCTTCAAGGCATTTATTACATGGTTCTTTTTGATGTAGCACACAATGAGCATTCGTGTATGTGTGTTTGTGTGTGAGGCATGGGATAATGAAATGATGACCTTTTCAGGAATTTCCCAGCAGATGTCAGTTACAGAGACATTAGACAGTTCAGGGTGCAAACACATTTAGTACATGAAAAGAGGGAAGAAAATAGTGATGCAGGGTACACACTGATTTCAGCTGGAAATGGAATCACAAAAAAGCTCAGGGACCCTGAGTCAACCTGACATCAATTTAGTGATACTGCCCTGAGGCCCTTGTCTGCCTTCTTAAACTGCTCTCCACTCAGTCTTTCAGGATTCAGTCACTCTTGTGAAGTAAGACAGTCTTAAGATTTATGGTGCTTTTCCTTTGGGCTCCTGCCATTAAGTAACCCTTAATTACAACTGAGCAACATAAGAACAATAGTACAGAATCTGCAACATAATATATAAAAAAGAGAATATAAGTTCTATAAATATTTATGATAAATATATAAATATATTGGCTTTTCCCCATTAGTACAAGTGGATTTATGGCCACTTCTTTATATTTATTTATACAACAACAGTCTTGATGAGATGAGTATATTTTGTTCTGCTTAAGATGTCTCTTGTAATTTCTCTTAGAATGTGTTCTTCTTTCATTGTTGTTTAGTCATCTGGCTCCAATAAAATACTGTTTACAAGCTTGTGAAAGAATACAAGATTGGTCACCACACTGCTCACTTTTAAACAATATTTTTATTGTCTTTATGACATTTTGTACTAGCTACTTTCCCTCTTTTTTAAAAAAAAAAACTGTTTCTCTTCCTTTGGATTCCATGAAACCACCAAAGTCAAGACAATATCGTCATCAGTGACTATTAGAGGGGATTCTTTCTTTCTTCAGAGTATATGAGGATTCGGTGCATAGTTATTTTGGATACTTTTTTCGTATCTAAAGTAAATATCAATCCAAATACCCAAATAGTGTGGATTATCTTCACATAATATCTACATTGAACAATTAGTGTGTAATTGTAACTACATATAAAATGTGTTTTAGACATTAGATATGTTTGCTTGTTTCTATATTTCGAGACATGCCAACTCCTGACAGCACCCCCTATTCTACTCCAAGTAGAAGATGAGCATCGAATAATCTCCAGTGGGAGATGATTGAATTAGTGGAAATGAAAAATTTTAATAACATCCCCTCATATGTAAAAATAACCATTATTGTTCAGTCTTACAATACTATCCCATGATTTAGAAAGACATTAATCATTCTCACTTCCTATACTTTCTTATGTGTGTGTGCACGTATGTGTATATGTGTGAGTGTTCCATGTGCATGTGTGTGTATATGTGTGTGAGAGTGTGTCTATGTGTCGTGTGTGTGTATGCATTCTTCCGTGTGTGTGTGTGAGTGTGTGTGTGTGTATGTGTGTGTGTGTGTGTGTGTGTGTGTGTGTGTGTGTGTGTGTTTCTAAATACAAGAATATAACCTGCTACCTTCTAAGTTCTTCTTACATCATGTTGTGGTCAGGCCCAGAGCTAATCACCCCCCCAAAAAAAAAAGTTTCTTTGTTTCTCTCTTTCACTGCTGTGCTCTTCTAATTCACTCTGGTGTTGTGATTACATACTGATGAATTACATCTCAGAACAATAATGCTCATTGTTTCAACAAAACTTTATAACCTTATAATGCCTAATGTCATCATTATTTTATATCACTTAGAAAATTATTTTGAGATTGTCATTATTATCTTGTGTGCATTGTCAGGGTGTATGTATAGATCTTTCAATATATACTTTTATTTGTCATTACTACAGGTAAAAGTTTGAACTTCATTTAAAATACAGGGAAAATTCTGTTTGATGAGTTCTTGGTATGTCACAGGAAATATTTTGATTCTCCTTCAAGTTATAGTCCATGAACATCACACTTTTCTGTCAGTGCTGGGATAAGTAGGTGTGCTTTGAAGAAAGATGGGCTGAAGGACAGTTGTGCTCATGATATAGTATTTGCCAAAGAGTACAATCATAATTCTTTTCAAAGATTGATAGCATTGTCAACTGCAAAAATGAATTACTAAGAACAAAATTATCAAAGAAGAACAACAGAGTCAAATCAAATAACTCAGTGTCTAATGGGTTGTTGACAAGTGAAAAATGACCAGAATTATCTAATATGTCTAAATTTCTTCTATTGTGTGTTACTATAACAAAATTGAGAGTAAAATAAAATATTTAAATTAAAATATTTCATTAAGATTTTTGCTATACTGATGATAATAGAGTACTTAGCTACAAATACTTTGGCAGGATGAAATGGCTGATTTTTACCCCCTTTCTAGTTAAGTACATTCTTACTGGATAGGCAGGGAATTGGCTGTGAGGAAACCAGAGATACTCCAGATGCATTTGGTAGTGTGTATCCTGATGGTTAGGATGCCCTATATGGATCAACATCAACAAAGTCACAGTTATGTTGTTCAAATATTAAGATGCTAGGGGGGTTCTCAATGACCATGTCTCACTGGTAGCCACCTTGATATTGGTCACCAATAACAGAATGTATTGGTTAGACCACATGAAATGATTTCAATGACAACAATATTTTATTTTTTTAATTTCCATTTTCTTTTCTTAAAAATAAAATAAAAATGTGTTTCCCAACAAAAAGTCCTAGAATGAGACTGTCTAAAATGCAAATAATTCTGGAATTATTATTGACTTGCTTGTTGTTTTATGTGTCTTGATAACTATCCAATTTGAGTTTTTATAAGCTTTTTACTAAAACCTTTTAATTTTTCTGATGTAAATATTAAATATAAAATACAGATTAGAAAACATTTCAACCATACATAAGAATATTAATATAGCATGATTCTTTCTTCTAGGCTTCACATTGTAAATGTGTGGTAGATCTAGGATGCCTATTTTTTCCTCTTTAGATTTTTAGGAGTAGTTACATTCTTTTTTAATTTGAATGCCTGGGAATTCTCTTTTTCCTTTTTTTCCTATGGTGTGTAACAATTGTATCCTGATTTAATTTCATAAGTACATTTTTTTTTATAAATGTATGTTATGGACTTTATTTCTCCCAACCTATTCTTATCCTTATTTTTGCCCTCATATCTGTGTCTTTCTTTCTCTTAGATAACTTTGCTTCTACTTTCATGTTATATATACATACACGGTTTATGTTTATATGTACAACTTGGATCTACAGGTGACAAATGAGTTACTACACATATGCATACACTGCATAATTTGATTCTATGACTGCATAATCCTAAATAATCATAAATCTTCAGGCATCTGTATTTCATGTTTGTAAAGTCCTTCAGGTAAGCACTAGGGAAATATAGCTGTTGTACATGGAAGAGCTATATTTGCTATTTTAAAAATAGCATGGTGATATATAGAGGGGCTTGTCAATTAACATTATCATAAACAATCAATAAAGATTCACTTTTCTCAACATCATTAACACCTTTTGTTTTTATTTGCCTTAATGTTTGTCCTTCTACTCTGAGTGAAATGGAATCTTAACATAGTTTCATTTGCATTTTCCTGATGGCTAAGAGAGTTGAATTTTTCATAATTATTGACTTTTGATCTTTTGAGAACTCTTAGTTCATTCCATTACTCTATTTATTGACTAAGTTTCATCAGTATTTATTTACTTAATAAAGTTGTTATGCATTCTACCTATTAATTGTGTTACCTGTGGAGCTAGTGGCACTATTCTTCCAACTTGTAGGCTCCCTCATTGCTCACTTATTTCCTTTGCTACATATACGCAGTTTGTGTTTTGTTTGTTCTTTTTCTAAAAATCAATACTACACCCCTTATAAATTAGAATATTTTAATTGATGAGATTTGTCCTTGAATTTAAATACATTCTTTTTTATTGATGTTATTTAAAATTGTGTTGGTATATAGCAATATCTTATTAACAGGAGAATTACTGATCATTGCAGTACACAGTGGGTATTATAAAGAAGTGCTTCTTTTGCAATGATTTTACATACTCTTCAAAGAAGAGCATCTATATAAGGAAGTGTTTTTGTTCCCATGGTTTCCCACAGTTTCCTGTTTCATTGCATGCATTTATCCCTATATTCAGCTCTTATTTGTCTCCATAAACTAGGTACCTTGTAATCTAGTTTATGAAATTACAAACTTAGCATTTCATGACGCCTTAGTTTTAGTGAGAGCATAGAAACAATATTCAGCTAGATTTTGAGAATGATACTCAGATTTCTGCCTTCAACCTGATGAATGGTTTTGTGAAACCAGACATTTCAATAATAAGGATACACTCACTTTTGTGTTCCATTTCTAAGTTATCTGCAATATTAACCCTAATTAATAATAGTTTATATTTTGTTCTTCACTGATTAATTTTTTTTCAAATTCATGATCATCATTTCAGAGTCACTTCTTGTCGTCTGTCATAATTGTGGTGAGCAAAGGATTTAGTAGTCATTTTAAACTTTCTCAAAGTAAAATGGCCATAAAGCCCTCATAATTCCCTTCTTTGCTTTAATCTCAGTAATTTAAAGAACCAAAATGAAATTTTCAGCTGCTATGCCTGAAAATATTCTGTAGATGATGTTTTCAAAAAATATACTTACAAATAGAACTCTGAAAATCTCAGGCACTAATTCTGCTGAAAAATTAGAATTTCTAAAATGAACTCTAAGAATAGTTGTGGCACAAACTATTTAGCTTGAACACAAAGCTCTGATAAATGTTGATGGGAATGATTGTCCTCTTTATTTTGAGTTAATCAGAAAGCAATGCAATTCACTTACTCAGCACTGAGGGCTGACATGCCAATGATGGAATATAGCGTTCTATGCAAATCCTCCTCTATTACTGAATCATACTTTGCAGAAGGTGACAGTAAAGATCGATGTGCTTCCCGTGTATGCCTGTGTAGTTTAATAGTGGGCTTGGTTTTGAAGGACAGTTCCTGCTATATTTTTAAGTTCGATTTAGAGATTGCTCTACTCCCCTCTTTTTTGTTCTCTTGTTTTCTTCTGTCCTGTCCTGTCCTCTCCTCTCCTCTCTTGTACTTCCATTTCCTCCATCCCCTGTTCTTCTTTATCCTCCGCTGCCTCTACTTTTCTCCTTTCCTGTCTGCTCTTCTCCATTCTTCCATATTCTCTTCTCTTCCTATTTTCTGGCACCTCATCCTTTAGTTCTCTATTTCCAACTCCATCAATAGTCTTCTCATGACCATGATCAAAAATGTCCAATAGAACATTTATTATAATTATTAGTATTTTGAATAAAAAGAAACTATCTCTACATCACAGTATGTTTATAAGTATGAGAATGCACATGCAGATATCCAAATCCTGCTGGGTATTAAGCATAAAGCTACCATTTTACATGCATTCAGTTCCATGGGGAATATGAGGAAGAGTGCACAGAAGTTAATAGCATGAGTTTCAGAACCAGGTATTTAAGCTAAGTGACCACCAGACACTGACATGTCATTTTCAAAGGACTGTCCATGACCTATGGCTGAGACTTTTATTTGATAAAACTTATGATACAATATCTTTATGATGCTTGAACCATTAGTACAAAGTCTTTAAACTGTTATCATTAATTTAAATCACAATGCTATAGATATTATCAATGCCATTGTCCACATTCTGCAATTAAGTCTGCCAACATATTAGCAAAGCAAATTAATTGGGCTAGAATTCAAGCAGTTACATTTTCTTTGAGCCTACACATCTTTCTATTTGTGATATTCCTGGTTAATTTATTAAAGAGTTATTACAGAGGAAAAACACCACATGTTTAGGCAATTATAATAAAATTCATATAGAGCACATTCACACACACACACACACACACACACACACTTCATAACTTCCCTTTTTCCTCACAAAAATCTGAGGGCCTTAGAGATCATTGGTTATGAGTTAAGTGTAAAGCAACAGTTTACATGGAATAGTGAACTACTATTGCTAGACTTCATCCCTAAGGCTTTCTATCATTAAACACACTTTTGGAAAGATTTATACATCTGTATTACACATTTGCTCCTGGCTAAAAATTGGCCTACAATTTCTACAGTCAATTATTATTTAATTTTTCTTTGTAACATCTTTCCTTGAGTGAAAACTTTTATTGCAATGAATATATAGGACATTCTATAGCATAGAGTTTTCTTCACTTCGTAATTATTACTTCCTTCAGGCTATGCTGGATTTACACAAAGATTTTTTTTTGAATTTACTATTTCTATTATTGCTTTCAAGGCTACATTATCATAAAGTAATAATATAAGTACATGATCATCTCATGCAACGCACCCTTTCTAACAGTGAAAATTTTATTTCTGTTTTTATTACCCACATTGTGTTTCCCTTGAGTATATATTTGTACTACATAATGGGATGAAGATATTAAGCAATAAGTTTGTAGAATGAGACCCCACAGTGAAAGTGAGCAGTCTTTACACTAGTTAGCACAGAGGAATGGTGAGAATATTCACATTATGAAACCACCACACTGACAATGAGGGACCTTCTTTAAGAATACCCAGAGGTTCAAAGGCTGCTGTTAGTTTATATAAATAAATCTGCTCATCCATAGCAACAGGGTAAAGAGTGAGCATATCTTTTTAGGATCCTTACAAGAACAGCACTTGATGTTTTCTTCCTGTGAGTAGTATTGGTCACTGTCTTTCCTTCAGCTTTCCTGTTTCTTGTTATCCCATGAGGTTAGAATACGAGACACAAGAAGAAGGGAATGAAGTTATGTTAATCTTGGAGAAGTTTCTATCAATCAGTTCAGATGAAGTGGAGAGTTTCTCAACCAACATGCAAACTATAGCCCAATGGTGAAGGCAAAATGATTGTTTGGAGGCCATTGTCTTCCTCATCACTTTTCTCTGTTCGTTATATATTAACTTCCCCAATTAATTTATAAAAATAAAATAAAATTATAGAGATATTTTGTTATTAGTAGAACTAAATATTGCTATAAGTATAAATCTGGGGATTAAAATTAAAATCACTGTTTTTGAATATATCCTGAGATGTCAAATTGTATTCTGATTCTTTAATAACATGAGAAATTCACAAACTTGATTAATAAATGTATTTACTTATAAAATTATTTATGAATGAACATGGAATGTACTCTACATACATTTCTTTCAACATTCATCATAAACATGGAAAATGACTGAAAAAAATCACATATTAAACATATAAATGTCTTTTTTTATTTGGTCAACTAAAATAACAAATTTTTGTCATCTTTTCATGAAGGACAACAAACTGATAATGTCTAGATTTCAAGATAAATGTTTCTTCTTAATACAAATCCAATAAAGATATAACCATAGTTTTTGAAGACATATACAACTTACAGTGAACTTTGTTCATTCCTCTCTCTCTCTCTCTACCCCTTTTCCTTTTTTAGCACACAATGCATGTATTTTTCATGTATTCATTGCTCAGGGTTTACAAAGATGGAAAATACCATTTCCTTAATCACATACTTCCATGTTCTACTGACAACCCTTTTGATTCTACCACTTCCTAAGTGAGGACTGCAAAAACTAAAGCATGAAGGACTAGCTTTCCATCTCTATTATAATTTAAGACTGTTTAAGTTTCTTTTCAACTTTTTCTCTTCTAAAATTGAATAATGAACAATTTTCATCTTCGTTGATTGTCACATTTCACAAATGTTAATCATCTTTGAAGTTTCCTTTTAAAATTTCTACACATTTTAGAGTGCCATTGTTGGTGATTATAGGCATGAAACCTCAGGTTAACCATTATTAGTATTAACTTTGAATCACTCTAAATTTTACGGATGACACAAAATTTGCATTATTTTAAGATTTTCAGTTGGAAAAAAATCGTAAAGTAGGCATACACAAAACCAAAATAAATAATGTTTATTAATACTAAAGAATATTGATTCAGATATTAATAACGCAAAATAATTTTTGTGCAAGTCAACAAACAAGCTGCTGTAGTCACTGTTTATAGATGAACAATCTCAAACTAGCTAAAAAAATCTCCTGTGGTCAAGTATCACCTAAAATATTATTGATGGAGTTATTTGTGTCTATAGCATGATATTTATAAGTTATCATGCCTCAGAAGTACCACTGACATGGAATTTAACTAGTGAAGTTTACATGAAGAAATATAAGGCCACCTCAAAGTTTTTCTAATCAGAGGTAAATATTCTCCTTTCTTCCCACTTCTTAGCTATTTATTTTAAATCAAGATCATATATTTTGTTTGATTTAGTGATCTTATGATCTATGTATTGATTCTGATTTTGCTACTCATTGTGCATGGCAAAAAATGTCTCAAATTGCTCTTATTTTTCCCCTTGTTCTTTGTAGTAATAAATACCCATTTGTTAATGAGTTCTTGCTATATGAGAAGCAAATTCATTTAAGGAAGGAATATAAATGACACAGACTCAAAATTTTGCTTTCATTATGAAATTAAATAAAATATTAGCTTTAATGTTGTAATAAATTACTTGTAAAAATAAATGAATCAGTTCACTTTGTTTAGAAATCCAATTTTCATAATTTAGGTTTTAGCTAAACTATGTTATTTTCTAAACTTTTTCTACTTTTTTTCATTTATATATATATATATATATATATATATATATGAGTGTTTGCCTGCTTGTATGTAAGCCTGTTATTTGTGTTCTGGTGCTTGCACAGGCCAGAACAGGAAGTCAGAGGCCCTGAAGTGGGTGTAAGGACAGTTATAACGTGCAATGGAGCAGCTTGGAAAGAAACCCAGGTCCTCTACAAGAGCAGCAAATTCTAATGGGTGAGCAATCTCTCTACCTATTCGCTCCCACATTGTATTGTTAATCATCATCCTCCACCTCCTCTTCCTCCTCCTCCTCCTCTTCCTCCTCCTCTTCTTTCTTCCATCACTCTCATCTCTCAATGTGCTCTGTCTCTCCTCTCTTATCTCCTTTCCTGGTTTCCTCTTCCTTGCTCTTTATCTTCCCTCTCTCCTTTCTCTCTCACACACATATAAAAGACACAATATTTTAGTGTATAAGGCATATTGCATTATATACTATATATGCAGATATATCTACATATACCATGTATATGTAGATCTAGGAACCACAAATGAAAAGAAACACAATATTTTACTTCTTGTATTTTATCTTCATCTGTATAGATATCATAGCAAATGCCACATACTCATTCTCTTTTTGGCTGAATAAAACTGGGTGTATGTGTGTACTGTGTGTACGTGTGTGTGTACGTGTGTGTGTGTGTGTGTGTGTGTGTGTGTTTATATGATTATTTTATCATTATATTTGAAAGACATTCAGGCAAATTAGATAAATTGTGAATAGTGGAACGATAGCCACATATTGCAGGTCTTGTGGTATGTGTTCTCCAGGCACTTATGCAGACATGATAGATCTTGGCTATATAATTATTATATATTTAGAATTGAAGATAATCCACACCCCCATAGCAAATTATAAGTGTTCCTTTCTCCTTCATACTTACCAGTATTTATTGTTCTTTGTTTTATTAATAATGCTCATTCTGCCTTGGGCGATGTGGAATCTTAATATAGTTTTAACTATTTACTGGAATGTAATGTAAATGGCACCTAGTACCATTATCTGTAGAGGCCTAGTTACTATTTGTAACATCATGGCCATAATATTTTTACCACCCTTAATACTACAGTCATTGTGGTCCTTGATGTCCAGAAGGAAATGTAGGGGTTAGATAAATTAGATTTAGAAAATATATAGGAGTTTCTGATACTGTCTCTTAATTCGGGGCCTGAAGAGCATTATCAGCATGAAGTCAGCAAAAACAGGAAAGACTTAATAGACTGAAAAACAAGGTTGAAGTCAGGAAAAACAGGAAGGACTCAATAGACTTGAAGAAACAAAGTCTCTGGCCTGACATTGTTTTCAGCTGCTAAGTGGGCGGAGCCCAAATTAAGCTGAAACAGAGTTCCTCCTATTTAAGGACAGTGCATGGAGCCCAGAAAAAAGAAGAGGCCCCTGATGCTAGAGAGTTCCAAGAGTCCTGCTGAAAAAAGGGCTGGCCATTGATGGCCAGCTCTCTCCTAGAAGCAGAAAGAAGCCGGTGAGCAAAGAAAACCACAAGACACCAAAAGGCCAATTAAGAGACAGTATCAGAAACTCCTATATATTTTCTAAATCTAATTTATCTAACCCCTACAAGGAAATTGATGATTATGTCCTCCTTATAATATTATAGGCTCTCTGTCTCCCAAATCCTGGGATTACAGGTATGTGCCACCATGCCCATCCTCTAGGCTCTCTCTAGAATCTTCTCCATATTTTTTTTTTGCCATCCAGATCCAAAAATTTCTGAGATATTGCCAGGTAAACAAAACAATAATTCCTCTTCTCTAATGCTAATTTACTGCATTGTTCAGATTTTTATGCTGTAATGAATACCTGACAGGAGTAGGTAAGAGGGAGGAAAGATTTATTCAACTCAAGTTTTAGTTTTTGGTCCACAGCAACTTGGCACCATCAATTTGGGTGGCATGGGGACAAGGGATGCCTTCCAGGGTATGTGCCTTCAAAGCATCATGAAGGATGGATGCCTGACGGTGGGTGAACTAAGGAGCCACTGCTTCTCCTCAGTGGAACTTAGTAGTATATTTAGTAGTAGCCCTGAAATGACAAGTTAGAACCCTGGAAAAGAATCTTTTGCAAGTGTTGAATTTTTAATGCTTGATACACAAGATCATACCCAGGCCAAACTCCGCTCTTCAGCAAGCCAGGAGAGTTGACACTTTACTCTAAGTTCTACATCAGAGAACAGCAAACTTTGGTTTTCAATTGTGCATCTAACTCTTGACCATTATCAAGAATGAGAAGTTCAGCAAGCATAGATGGTTGTCAGTTATTTTCCTTGAGCTTTTCTTTACTTTGAAGATATCCATAAGAAATTGTGAACCTTTTGGTAAATAGAATCAATGAGTAGGCTTCTAGCACTTTCTGAATGAATGATTTTATTCAGCTCCAACCATTTTATGTATGTACTTTGTATGACTGATATAGTTATGACTATTTTATATGGCTGAAAACCACATGACTAAGTGCTTCATAGCATTATTAGACAACCATATTAGAAAGTGTGAACACAGTTGTCTATATGTTTGCCAGTATTTCAAATATGCTAGAGGGTTTTCCAAAAGTTGTACTAGAAAACAGAATGTGTAGATTAGTAACTTCTTATTATAATGTGGTAACAAGACAAGACAGATAAGACAAATAGAAAACAGAAAACATAGGGCTAGAGTAGCAGTTCAGTGGTAAGGGTTTTTGCTGTTCTTCCACAAGACTTGGGACCAACAGGAACTTTCAGCTTCCTATAACTCCAACTCCGGGTTAACTGGTACCAGCTTCTGGTCTCCAGAGGCACCTGCATACACATGCAAGGTACACACACACACACACACACACACACACACACACACACACAAACACTAAATAAATAAAAATAAATTATAAAAAATGAAATTCAAGTCAAACATGGTGACACATGCCTTTAATCCCAGCATTCAGGAGGCAGAGGGAGGCCGATCTCTGTGAGTTCAAGGCTAGCTTGGTCTACGAAGTGAGTCCACTACAGCCAGAGATAATACTGAGAAACCCTGTTGTGAAAAACCAAAAAAAAAAAAAAAGAAGAAGAAAGGAAGGAAGGGAGGAAGGAAGGAAGGAAGGAAGAAAAAAGAAAGAAAGAAAGAAAGAAAGAAAGAAAGAAAGAAAGAAAGAAAGAAAGAAAGAAAGAAGGAAAAGTAAATGAAATTCAGGAGCTGGGAATAAGGATCCAGAGCAGAGCACTGGTGCAGCATGTGTGAGGCTCTAGGTTCAGTTCTCAGCCTTGAAAAAAATCAAAACATGAAATTCAAAACATATTTTTCCTGAGATAGAATAATTAATGTTAATGTTCAGTACTAATTCAAATGCATATAAGTACAAAGTAATTTGACAAATTATAAGTTTATATTCCTTGTTTAAGGAAAAATTTTGGTGGCTGTAGGCTGAAAAAGAAGTAATAAAACACACATTGCAAATGTGAAGTAAAAATATTTAATTTTCAAATGAATCAATAAAATTAATTTTTTGTTTGTGCTTACATCTGATACCAACATTTTGGCTACACTAGCTATATTGTTTTCTTCAGATAAAATTGCTTTCTATATTAGACATTTGTTTCTAGTTTTAAAAAATCAATTTGTTGTGGGTCAGTTACCATAACCCTAAGAAACATTAAGGGAATTTACAAAAAGAAAGTTTTTATTCACTCAGACTTAAGTTTTGTACAAGGTAATTAGTATGAGTCTAATTTCATTCTTTTACATGTCGACATCCAGTTCTACCAGCACCATTTGTTGAAGAGGCTGTCCTTTTTCTATTGTGCGGTTTTGGCTTCTTTGTCAAAAATTAAGTGACTATAGGTGCGTGGGTTCATTTCTGGGTTTTCAATTCAATACCATTGATCCACTGGTCTGTTTCTATACCAGCAGTACCATGCTGTTTTTATTACTATTGCTCTGTAGTACAGCTTGAAATCTGGGAAGGTGATACCTCCGATGTTTTAGTTGTTGTTGTTTTATTTGTTTGTTTGTTTTGTACAGGATTGATTTAGCTATTCTGGGTTTTTTTGTTATTGCATATGAAGCTGAGAATTGCTTTTTTTCCATGTCTATAAAGAATTGTGATGGTATTTTGATAGGAATTCCATTGAATCTGTATATTGCATTTGGTAGGTTGGCCATTTTTATTATGTTGGTCCTACCTATCCATGAGCATGGGAGATCTTTCCATCTTCTGATAGCCTCTTCAATTTCTTTCCTCAAGGACTTGAAGTTCTTGTCTCACGGGTCTTTCACTTTCTTGGTTAGAGTTACTTCCAGGTATTTCATATGGTTTATCTCTATTGTGAAGGATGTTGTTTCTCTAATTTCTTTCTCAGCCTATTTATTTGTTGTATAAAGAAGGGCTTCTGACTTTTTAAAATTAATTTTGTATCCAGCCAACTCGCTGAAGGTGTTTATCAGCTGTAACAGTTCTCTGGTGGAATTTTTTGGGTTGCTTATGTATACGATCATATCATCTGCTAATATGAATAATTTGACTTCTTCGTTTCCAATTTGTATCCCCTTGATAAGATCAAAAGCTCAAATGACAGCATAAGCTGGCAAGGGTATGGGGAAAGGGGACCTCTCCTTCATTGCTGGTGGGAGTGCAGGCTTGTGCAACCACTATGGATGTCATTCTGGTGATATCTTAGAAAACCTGGAATAGTTCTGCCTCAGGACCCAGCCATACCACTTCTGGATATACATCCAAATGATTCCTCACTGAATCACAAGGAAGTTTTCTCATCTAAGTTCATAGCAACCTTATTTGTAATAGCTAGAAACTGGAAAAAACCCAGATGTCCCTCAACCGAAGAATGGATTAAAAAACTGTGGTACATCTACACAATGGAATACTACTCAGCTATCAGAAACAATGAAATCATGCATTTTGCAGCCAAATGGATGGAACTAGAGAAGCTCATCCTGAGTGAGCTAACCCCGACCCAGAAGGATGCACATGGCATCTATTCACTTATAGTCGGATTTTAGCCATATAGTACAGGATAACTATACTACAACCAATGCACCAAAGGGAACATGAACATAGACTTTTTTCCTGTCAATGAGACACTTTGCTCTAGTGGTGCTGCCTTGTAGGCCCCCAGTGTATGAGGAAGCTCTTGGCCCTCATATGACTGCTGAACTGGGGTGGGGGCTGTTATGTAGGGACACTCCACTCCAGAGAAGTGGGATAGAAGGGATAGGGTAGAGGGTAGAAGGCTGGGACTGGGAGGGGTTGAAAGAGGGTACTGTGATGGAGATGTAACCTAAAATAATTTTAAAAAATATTTTTAAAAGAAAGTTTTGCAATACTCCTGTAACAGTTGGCTTGAAGAGGGGTAATTCTAAATTAATTATCCTTCTGCCACATGGATTTGTTTCTTGGTTTTCAGTATAGACATTGATGGTTCTTTTCTATGGGAAGTAAAGGAACTAAAACCAGCATTTTCAGGTGGATGTATTTAAATAAATATTAGTTAAGTACACAGAGATAACGCAATGCAGGCAGCAGGATGGTGTTTGAAAGTAATTTTTCACATCTACTTTTGTTCTAGTTTATCACATACAATATATGAAAAGAATTATGCCCATCAAATAGAGGAAAGCAAAGACAATTTGTCATATACTGCCTGCCAAAGAAATGTTTAAAAAAAGAAAAATTTCCTAAAAGCAAGGATATGTTTCTTAAAGCTGGCAGCTGAATTACACACAAACTATGATATACATTAAGATGACAGCACCAAACTGGGAACAAAGTCTTCACTATGTTGTTATTCTAGAGTTAGAGGGACAAGCATTTAAAGGCTTTGTATGTGAAAATGCATGAATGTGTGTGAAGCCTGATATTTGAGTATTTGATAAATATTCTATGATTAGAAGAATTACTGAGTGGATGACAAGACACGTTTTCCTGATGGAAACATTTTATTTGGCACCTAAGAAAAAGAGAACAAAGTACCCGAACGCTTCTTCAAGAGGTTCTGCTGTAGTCACTCTCAGTCTATTTCTCGTTAAAATTGGGAGAGTTAGCAAAGCATGGCACAAATTGTTTCACCATTCAGCTTTCAACTTGAAGTGATAAGTAGAAATTCTTCATGCTTTATTTCTCTTGGTAAGCCATCCGGTATGAATAATTTTAAAACACTCTCAATTCTCAGTGAGATACAGATCTTGAAAGATGTTTTAAAATACATTGAGGAAGTCTAATATCAGTGTGTTAGATTGATCAGGTGTGGAGAAAGACATGTAGATCTCTGTAATATAACATATGCTGTAAGAATTATGTATTGGAACCTACTAAATCATTTTTATAATAAAATTAACCAGTGTAATCTTATAGAACTAAGAAAATCATAATCAGTCCTAATGAGCACTCATTATTTTGCATTATTTGAACAAGCATGAAATATATTAGTGATGCAGGTAAACTTTAAACTGTTTAGACAAGCTTCTATTCACTTAAATCATCTGAATGTGGAAATTTACAGAAAGCAGACACTTACAGAAGAAAATAAATAAATAAAAATAATGCACAGACACACTTCACTGATACTTTATGCACAAGACCAGCTAAGGCAAAGGTGACAAATGATCAACACAAGCAAGTTAGCAGTCAGTTATGAAAGACAGAAAATAACTCTGCATTCCATTCAAATTACTTACCTTAGCTTGAATAAAGAAACAAACTAAACTAAATTATTGTTAATCAGACACTGAGCCAAACTGGAGGTAATTGAACCGTCAGTGGTCAGAGAAGCTAACAAAGCATGATGCCCATATGTGAGGATGATTCTTTAATTTAATTATTGGCTGGGTGCAAAAAAGATGCATGTGAGTGTGCATGTATGCATGCATGCGTGTGTGTGTGTGTGTGTGTCTGTGTGTCTGTGGGTGGGCATACTTGTGTGTGTGTGTGTGTGTGTGTGTGTGTGCGCCAGAGATAGAGAGACTGAGGCAGAAACACTGAAAAATTCAGATAGCCATAGACAAATATAAAATCTTTTTATGCTTCTCACTTTGAAATGTTAAGTGAATTATTATAATTCTTTATATTGCTAGTGTGACTTTTCCTAACCAGGTTTGAACATCTACTTATACACTGAAGATGCTGTTCCCCTGAGTCTTCCTCAATAAACCATTGAGTTTAATTTTTGATACTTAGGGGAAGATGGGTAAATCAAATACAGGAATATGTGAGAGGGGTTAGTTTTAGAGGAGCATGAGTGAAAAGTTATTACTCGAGTGTGGGTGATTCAAGTGGACTTAAAAGACCATAACAATCTTTACCACAGTGATATATTCACTATAATATAAATATATATATATTCATTATATATTATTAATATATATTATATACAATAATTGTTGGTATACTATAAAATGTATATATTTAATATAAAATATATTCCCTTGTGATGAGGGGGCAGTTGAGCCATTGGCCCTTCAATGAAGGAATGTTAATGGCTACAATCTTATGCAGGTTTCCTTAGGAGAGGTTAGAGGGGACCAGCTTTGATGCCTGGAAAACAGCATTTCACAGTTCCCCCTCTCACCAAAACTGTATCACCTGCCAATACTGTAGCCACTAATTTTTCTTCCTCATTCTCCAATATCTGACAATAACCAGTCTTCACAAAACTTTTGTCGAATCACTTTTAATAGTCTTGCATGTGAATTTTATCAAGTACTCTACAACTTATGTACTTACCAAGACGTTCTATGACTTGAGGAGATAGTAAATGATATGAATTTGGACAGTAAATATCAAAATCAGAAATCACATAAAGTGATGCATTATGAATGTGAACTTATTTTTATTGTGGTACCAAAGGAAAATATTAATTATAAAATTGTATAAATAGGACAATTTGGTTCCCTAGCATTAAATAATCACTACATACAATGTTAAAATGGGTAAGTTACATAATGGCCTGCAGTATTGGAGCTACAAAGGCAGAGATCCATAAATGACCAATTAGTAACTCCAAATTCATTATTTAGAAAAGTTAATGAGTGTGAAATTTTCTCAAGGGAAATTTGATTGTGCTTCTATTTACATTTATTTTTAAAATTATAAATAACTTTATAATCCATGGATGCTTTGTGGAAAATATGATATAATCTGCAGAAAAATTTGTGAACTGCCAAGCATGTTTAACATTAATTGGTGTTATTATTTAAATTGGTTATAGAGATTAAACAAAATAAGAAGACCTATTTTGGCAGTTAATTTTCTGAATGATATGTCTTCCATAACATAACAACTTAGGAAATACTTATAAATGGAGCTCAGTAGAATGCCTTGGTATAAACTATGTGCAAATGTGAACAAACTGATGGAGTCAAAAGAATATTACTGCATTTATACAACACTGTGAAAAGACATACCGTTTCTCTGACTAAAAAAAATTCAGTGCCAAAATAACATGTGGCAATTAAACTTCCCTAAATTCCAATTAGTGTTCAGCAGTATCACATCACTGTAGTTTGACTCATTTAATAAGTGAAAAAGGAAAGTAGAATTGCTGGCTGCTTTGATCACTCTCTGCAAAATATTTAGCTTCTCTTCTCAAGTCCCTAATTTAATTTGAAATTTTCAAAATATGCAGTCTGTATGTTCCATGGCTTAGAAGCAAGTTGTATTACAATTTTTTTCGAAATAAATGGTATTATAATTTAGTCTTTTAAATTTGCATTTACAAATGTTGCAATGTATGTCAGATTTACTTGTTTCCTTAGCACTTCTTTTAAGTAAATAAAAAAATCATTATTTTCATCTGCCTGTTTAAAGTTATATCTATGTAGTGTCAAAACATGAAAAATAACACTTTTGAGTCAAAGTAGGCATTTTCCACATGAAAAATATGCAGATAAAGGGCAACACAATCTTTTCTTAATTTTGAGAGTCTAAGTGAGCCTAGGTGGATATACAACTACTTTGTTCAGATCTGAATTAGCAATCGGACCTTATAACAAGGAGCATCCATCACTATTATACATAGTGATCACAGCAAGCTTATGTAAAATATATACTGGCATTTTGAAAATTTGAAAGATTTTCAAACCGGGACATCTTGGTGAAGAGGTATTAAAAAGTGTATTGTTTCTCTTTAAAAACCAGTCCTTGATTTAAAAACTGCATCAGGATCATACAAATTTGACATTTTTTATTTCCAACAAAGCTAAAGAGAGATTCATGACACATATATCAGGAATCATACTGAGTGACCCACTGTGTTAGGATATTCTTTCAGCAAAACAATTGCTTTCACCTGTATTGTGGCATGGAAAATTAAAACATGAAGTGGACAAAACTGTTTTTGTAATGGCTAAATGATGGTATAAAGGAAATTAAACACCACAATTATAATGGAATTATACTCTTAAATGCATAATAAAACAATTAAATGTTTTGATTTGTTAAGGAAATTCACACTCATGATGACATAGGATTATATACACAATGCAGTTTAAAGATCTATGTTTTATTAATTTATTTTATACGTTTTACTGTTCTAACTGCTTTCAAAAAAACTACAAAAATCCTCTCATTATTTCAGGTTTATGAAAGTATATAACATACTCCCAAAGTTACTTCAATCTTAATGATAGACCTGAATTACATGTTCTCTATGAACTAACGTATCTTTAGAAGTTCCAAATGCAAAAGGCTTTAGTCAGCTTAGTAGACATAGATTTTTTTTTTGTTGTGTTTTGTGAAGAAAGACAAAAGGCCAAGAGGTTTTATAAAACGTCTGTGTATGGAAATGTTTCAAGAAGGCAGTGCTTAGACATAGAAATATATCACTTTGTTGCACGGTGGAATCAAGGCATTAAAATGTACAGCGTGTATGACGTTACTTTAATATGCTGTCAACTGTCCAGGCAGCTACAGTACAAAGGTAGGTATGTCTTTAATCTTCAAAGAAAAAAAAGTAAAGTGAATAAATTCAACTATTAGTTTGAAGGCAGAAACAATGAAAGAAGAAGGTGAAAGCAAACAGTAATAGAGTTACTTAATTTACTTATTTAAGGTGAGGAATTGTATTATTAGTTTATGGTAACTCATACACACATTGACAAGGCACACAATGTTACACATACAACCTTATGAACATAAACACACATACACATATACATATATATATATATATATATATATATATATATAAATTTCAACACCAATCCATATAATAAAGTAAATCTTTCTAAACAAAACAAATGACTTTATAATCCAGAACAATTAATTATCAATTTTAAGCATGGTAGTTACACAAAGCTTTCTATTTCTTTTAACCTTTATCATGCCATATCTTTATTTTTTAAGTAAATAAGGCTTTTCATTTAGTTAATAATATAATACTGATATAGTCTATAAGTATTACTTATTAAACATGTCAACATTTCAAGAAATACAAAAAGACCTTCTCTATGTAGGATGCTATAACATTTTTTGTAACTTTAAAATTATTTCAAGTTTTTGAAATGTAAAAACATTATGTAGTCTTATTCCTTTTATTTATTTTTTTTCTTCAAGTTACATCTCAATTGCAATCTCTTCCCTACTCCCACCTCCAGTCCCATCCTCCCACCCTCTTCTGCCTCAACCCACCCATCCCCATCCTTTTTTTTTAAGTTTAAGAAATATCTTTTTCCCCCCAACAGCTCCCACTTTCAGTTCAATAAATAGCTCTTTCTCTTATACTAATAAATACAATTCACAACGACAGAGGTAATTAGGCCACAATTATTACAGTTATATGGCTTAGCATACATTCCCATTGTCCAGTCCATATTTATTTGGCACATGACTTTAATGTTCTACTATCTAATAATCTCCATGAGTTTAAAGTTCTAAATCTAACTCGGTTTTCATACTAACTTGCATCACAATTTTAAAAATATCTTCTTAGATCCAGAACACCCTCTTGATTCCTAAACAACTCAAAATTTAATTATGAGACTCTAGCTATCTGTTCTTCAACCACCTCAGAGACCTGAGAGGGATAAATACGTCTGATTATATAGGAAGTGCAAGGCCTTCATCTTCCAAAACTAAGAAATGACATACCAGTGGCTGCCTGGACAGTTCCCATTTTCTATCCATACATTACAGCATCGATCTTCAGTCGTTTGGCCCTGCTTCTCTAACAGTCATTGACTGTAGAGCAGGAATTATGAAGGACTTGCCTACCCTGTCTTGGCAGAGCTAGGCTGTCCACTTATCTGCTTCCAAGTTTTGTCCTTTTTGGACAGCAGTCTGTCTACATTTGAAACAAGGTTTTTTTTTTTTTTCTGCCAAGAGATAGACTTGCCACTAATTCAATCATCTCCCATTGGAGATTCTTCGATGCTCATCTTCTATTTGGAGTAGAATAGGGGGTGCTGTCAGGAGTTGACATGTCTCGATATAAAAAAAAAAAATCTAAAGTTAACCGAACATCTTTGAATGCCATATTCTGCAGATCTCTTGAGGTTTTTGAAGAGGCCCTATCTATCTCTTATATTAGGATAAGCAAATGTTGCTTGTCTCTTTGCAATTTGATTTCTGATTAGCTTAGAAAATAACTTTAGTAGATTTTCATAGCACCTAACAAAATGACAGGCTTGCATGAATATTAATATACATTTCTTAATTATCTTAAACAGATTATGACAATTAGTAGCCAAAGGCTGAAACTTCACATTTCATTTTTTTTCTTTATCCACTGATCCTTCCATACTGCTTCTCTGGCGTGGGTGTCCCTATATAACAGTCCCTCACCCCAGTTCATAGGTCATATGAGGGCCAGGAGCCTCCTCATACAATGGGGGTCGACGAGACAGTATCACCGGTGAAAATTGTCTCATTGCCAGGGAGAGAGAACTAAAAAACCAAACAAACAAATAAGCCGACAATCAGATAAAAAAAGAATAAAATAAAAATAAAAATAAAAGAATAAAAAGTCTATGTCCGTGTTCCATTTGCTGCATTGGTTGTAGTATCGATACCTTCTACTATATAGCTAAAATCCTACTATAAGTGAATAGATGCGATATTCATCCTTTAAGCCTGGGTTAGCTCACACAGGATGAGCTTTTCTAGTTCCATTCACTTGGCTGCAAATTGCATAATTTCATTGCTCCTGAGAGCTTAATAATATTCCATTGTGCAGATGTACCACAGTTTTTAAACCCATTCTTCGGTTGAGGGACATCTGGGTTGTTTCCAGTTTCTAGCTATTACAAATAAGGCTGCTATGAACATAGATGAGGAAACTTCCTTATGATTCCGTGAGGAGACATTTGTGTGTAAGCCCAGAAGTGGTATGGCTGGGTCCTGAGGCAAAGCTATTCTGAGTTTTCTAATATCGCCAGACAGACCTCCATAGTGGTTGCACAAGCCTGCACTCCCACCAGCAATGGAGCAGGGTTCCCCTTTCTCCACACCCTCGCCAGCATGTGCTGTCATTTGAGCTTTTGATCTTAGCCATTCTGACAGGTGTGAGATGGAATCTCAGAGTCGTCTTGAGTTGCATTTCTCTGATGATTAAGGGTGTTGAACATTTCTTAAAGTGTCTCTCACCCATTAGGGATTCCTCCTTTGTGAATTCTCTATTTAGCTCAGTCCCCCATTTTTTGATTGGATTATTTGGTTTCTTGGCATTTAATTTCTTGAGTTCTTTGTAGATTTTGGATATTAGCCCTCTGTCAGATGTGGGGTTGGTGAAGATTTTCTCCCAGTCTGTAGGCTGCCATTTTGTTTGAATGACAGTGTCTTTTGCCTTACAGAAGCTTTTCAGTTTCATGAGGTCCCATTTATTGATTGTTGATCTCAGGTCCTGAGCTGTTGGTGTTCTGTTCAAGAAGTTGTCACCTGTGCCAATGAGTTTGAGGGTTTTTCCCACTTTCTCTTCTAGTAGATTTACGGTGGCCAGCCTTATGTTAAGGTCTTTGATCCACTTGGACTTAAGTTTTGTACAAGGTGATAAGTATGGGTCTAATTTCATTCTTTTGCAAGTGGACATCCAGTTGGACCAGCACCATTTGTTGAAGATGCTGTCCTTCTTCCATTGTGCCGTTTTGGCTTCTTTGTCAAAAATTAGGTGGCCATAAGTGTGTGGGTCTATTTTTGATCTTCAATTCGATTCCATTGATCTACTGGTCTGTTTCTATACCAATACCATGCTGTTTTTACTACTATTGCTCTGTAGTACAGCTTGAAATCTGGGATGGTGATAGTTCCAGATTTTTTTTTTTTTTTAATGTAAAGGATTGATTTAGCTATTCTGGGCTTTTTATTGTTCCATATGAAATTGAGAATAGCTCTTTCCAAGTCTATAAAGAATTGTGTTGGTTTTTGATAGGAATTGCATTGAATCTATATATTGCTCTTGGTAGGATAGCCATTTTTATTATGTTGATCCTACCTATCCATGAGCATGGAGATCTTTCCATCTTCTAAAGGCCTCTTCCATTTCTTTCTTCAAGGGCTTGAAGTTCTTGTTGTACAGGTCCTTTACTTGCTTGGTTAGAGTTACCCCCATGTATTTTATGTTGTTTGTGGCTATTGTGAAGGGGGTTGTTTCCCTTATTTCTTTCTCAGCCCATTTGATTGTTGTATAAAGAAGGGCTTCTGATTTTTTTGAATTAATTTTGTATCCAGCCACTTTGCTGAAGTTGTTTATCAGCTGTAAGAGTTCTCTGGTGGAATTTTGGGGGTCGCTTATGTATACTATCATATCGTCTGCAAATAGGGATTATTTTACCTCTTCATTTCCAATGTTTATCCCTTTGATCTCCTTTAGTTGTCTTATTGCTCTAGCAAGAACCTCAAGTACTATATTGAAGAGATATGGTGAAAGTGGGCATCCTTTTCTTGTCCCTGAGTTTAGAGGAAATGCTCAAGTTTCTCTCCATTTAATTTGATGTTGGCCACTGGCTTGCTGCATGTTGCCTTTATTATTTCTAGGTAAGGTCCTTGTATGCCCATTCTCTCCAGAACTTTTAGCATGAAGGAGTGTTGGATTTTGTCAAATGCTTTTTCTGCATATAACAAGATTATCATGTGGTTTTTTTCCTTCATCTTGTTTATATGGTGAATGACGTTGATAGACTTTCTTATGTCGAACCATCCCTGCATTCCCGGGATGAAGCCTACTTGATCATATTGTATGATACTTTTGATGTGTTCTTGAATTCGGTTTGCTAGTATTTTTGCATCTATGTTCATGAGGGGGACTGGTCTGAAATTCTCTTTCTTTGTTGGGTCTTTGTGTGGTTTAGGAATCAGGGTGACTATGGCCTCATAGAATAAGTTTGGCAATGTTCTTTCAGATTCTATTTGGTGAAGGAATTTGAAGAATATTGGTGTTAGCTTCTCTTTAAAGGTCCAGTAGAATTCCATGCTAAGGCCATCTGGCCCTGGACTTTTTTTGGTTGGGAGATTTTTAATGACTGTTTCTATTTCCTTAGGAGTTACAGGGCTGTTTAATTTGTTAATCTGATCTTGATTTAGCTTTGGTAGGTTTACTCTATTGAGAAAATTGTCCATTTCGCTTAGGTTCTCAAATTTGGTGGAGTATATATTTTTAGGGGTATTTGCTTCTTTTTTTTCCAATTTACCCAGTTTGGCTGTTAATTCGTTAATATGAACTGTCACAATTTTCGTTTTGAAGGCACTTAGTGCTATGAATTTTCCTCATAGCACTGCTTTCACTGTGTCCCATAGGTATGGGTATGTTGGGTCTTCATTTTCGTTGGATTTTAAGAAGTCTTTGATTTCCTTCTTTATTTCTTCCCTGACCCAATAGTCATCTAGTAAAGAGTCGTTAAATTTCCATGTGCATGTAGCCTTTCTGTTGATTCTTTTGCTGTTGAAATCCAGCTTTATTCCATGGTGATCTGATAAGATACAAGGAGTTATTTCAATTTTCTTGTATCTGTTGAGGCTATCTTTGTGTCCAACTATATAGTTGATTTTGGAGAAGGTTCTGTGAGGTGCTGAGAAGAAGGTGTATTCTTTTGTTTTTGGGTGAAACGTTCTGTAGATATTTGTTAGGTCCATTTGGTTCATGATCTCGGTTAGACTCATTATTTCTGTTTGGCTTCTGTCTTGATGATCTGTCCATAGTTGTGAGTGGGGTGTTGAAGTCTCCCACTACTATAGTGTTGGGATCGATGTGTGATTTAAGTTTTAGAAACGTTTCTTTTACAAATGTAGGTGCTTTTGTATTTGGGGCATAGATGTTCAATATTGAGATGTCCTCTTGATGGATATTTCCCTTAATGAGTATGTAATGCCCTTCTCTGTCTTTTTTTATTAACTTCAGTTGGAAATCTATTTTTTCGATATTGGGATGGCTACTCCAGCTTGCTTCCTGGGTCCATTTGCTTGGAAGACCTTTTTCTAGCCCTTTACTTTGAGATAGTGTCTATCTTCAATAGTGAGATGTGTTTCTTATATGCAGCAAAAAGATGGGTCTTGTTTATGGATCCAGTCTGTAAGTCTGTGTCTTTTTATTGGCAAGTTGATTCCATTGATGTTGATGGATATTAGTGACCAGGGGTTGTTATTTGCCATTATATTGTTATAGGTGGTCGTCTTGTGCTTCTTTTTGTTTAGTTGCTGTGGAGATTTCTATTTCCTCTGTTTTCTTGGGTGTAGTTATCATCTCTGGGTTGGAATTTTCTTTCTAGGATCCTGTGTAGGGCTGGGTTTGTGGGTAGATATTGTTTAAATTTGATTTTGTCATGGAATATCTTGTTTTCTACATCTATGTTGATAGAGAGTTTTGCTGGGTATAGTAGTCTGGCTGGGCACCTATGTTCTCTCAGTGCTTGTAGGACATCTGTCCAGGCCCTTCTAGCTTTTAAAGTTTCTGCGAGAAGTCTGGTGTAATTCTGATGGGTCTGCCATTGTATGTGACTTGACCTTTTTCTCTTACAGCTTTTAATATTCTTTCTTTGTTCTCTATATTTGGAGTTTCAATTATTATGTGGCAAGAGGAGTTTCTTTTCTGATCTAATCTGTTTGGTGTTCTGTAAGCCTCTTGGAATTTTATTGGCATATCTTTCTTTAGGTTTGGGAAGTTTTCTTCTATGATTTTATTGAAGATATTTCCTGGGCCCTGGAGTTGGGAGTCTTCTCTTTCCTCTACATCTGTAATTCTTAGGTTCCTTCTTTTCATTGAGTCCTTGATTTCTTGGATGTTGTGGGTGAGAGATTTTTTAGCCTTCTCATTTTCTTTGGATGTTGTATTGATTTCTTCCATCGAATCTTCCATGCCTGAGATCCTGTCTTCCATCTCTTCAATCCTATTTTTGCTACTAATATCCATAGTTCCTGTTCTCTTCCCTTGTCTCTCCATTTCGATTTTTAACTCTGTGTTTTCTTTATTGTTTCCATTTCCATTTTCATTTCCTGGATGGTTTTATTCGTTTTGTACATTTCCTGCTCCAAATTGCTTGTCCTTGCCTGGAAGTCTTTTATTGCCCTGTCCTTTTCGTGTTCATGCTGAGCCACCTTGTTTTGAAGTTCTCTAATGGTGTTCTCCATAGTTTTCGTTTGTGAAATCGTGGCCTCTTTGAATTCCTTCATGAATTTAAGTTCTTCTTGAAGGGACTCTATCACTTTCCATAATGTAGAATTGTTATCGTTTTCATGTGTTTCAGTTGTGGTGATTTGATCCGGATTGCCTGAAATTGCATTGCTTTCTTTTGTTGGTGTCATTCCACCTTGAATCCTGTTTTTTCTGGGGTGCTTGGCCATTTGTCTTAGCCATTTGTTCCTGTTGTCTTCTATTCTTATATCCAAAGGGGGCACTTTAGTGTAGCAGTTGAGTTGCCTGATTCCACTCCTGTAAGGTTTGTTTTTCCGCCCCGCCTCGGGTGGAGACTTCACTTTTCAATGGGGCAGAACTGTATACACTTAAGCTCTGGCTCCCCGCCAGAAATGTCCGTAGTAGCAAAAAAAGGCCAATAATAATGGAAAAGACTTCATGGTTTTCCCAGGATTGAATCCTATGGTGGATGAAATCCACCCCCCCCCCCCTGCAGCCAGCTCTGGAAACTGCGGGGTGGTGTCACGGTCGACCATAAGCCACAGTGGGTTGCAATCTACAGCCTGATTGGTATTCTGCCTACGAGCTGTGCATGTTTCCATGGGTGTGCAAGCCTTTGCCAGATAGCCAGACCGTCTTTGTGAGACCTAGGGGAGGGGGAGACAGCAAGCTGGAGAGTGTGGGGTCTGAATCTGTCCACTGGGTATTACATTGGAACTTACCCGGCGTGTCTCTCCTTGTGGGGGAGGGGATCCCGATTCCTGGATTCAGTGGCTTCCCTGTGTGTCCGAGAGTGGGAGGGAGCATCCTGCCCAGGGACTTTTAATGGTCCCTGGGTAGTTGGGTGAGACCGAGGAGGGAATCATCGGGTCTCTTAGATACTTTTGTACACAGTCTTATAGCATTCGCAGTTTTCCCCAAGAATAAAACACGTCCGTACTTGCCGCCGCCATCTTGGATTCCCCCGTGCCATATCTTTAAAACAGCTACATGATGTTTATATTAGTTATAGAGAAATGTATTAGTTGAAATTTTAATGAATAACTAGATAACATTTTTGTGAATGTATGCTTGTCCCCTACTAATCCATCTAAGTATTACATAATCTACTATTAATTTCTAACATTTAATGTTGGTGTTAAGATTTCATATTGATTTCAATTTCCCTGAAATATATTTTATTTTTAAATATTTTCAAGGCTGGGTGCAGTTTCTCATAGGATAGTTATGTTTGGTTCCTGTTCCTTAGAGAGATTGAAACACTAACATTTATATATAAAGCCAAATTACCTTCAATGCCTAACCAACCTTGGGCACCACCTGAAACTGAAACTTTGATAACAAATATATTTATTAATAACTATAAACATCTATTACCTAACAACTAACCCTAATAATGATAAATTGTATTAGCCAGTGGGGTCTGGCAGGAAACCTGAGTGGGTTGAAAAGAACTGAGATACAGGGCAGTACTATTGCCCAATAATTAAATACTTCTTTCATTATTATTAAAAATGTGTGTGTGTATGTATGTATGTATGTATATGCACTTAAAGGTATATCTAGTTTCAAATTTTTGAGATTTTTAAAAATCTCAATTGAAAGATAAGTTTCCTATTGCCAAAACCAATTTACCAGAGGAAAGATATTACCTGTCAAAAAAGGGAACACCCCAGAGCTAGGGTTAGTACAGGGCTCTTATTTTTCCAGGAGAATAAAAGCATAAAACTAGTCTAGAGACCACTAGACAATTCAAACTTCTGAAAAACAAAAGAGACCAGACATCAAAGCAGGTAAGATAAGTAGCCTAGATGATTGAGCCTAACAGACTGTTCCAGCCAAGACTTCAGTAAAGCCTTGAACTTTCCCACCCAAAGTTCAACTTCGTACTACAAAGTACTCAAGACATACAAATTACTGAGCACATAGTGGCTGAACAACAAATATTACTATTAACTTACTTAACCATTTTTCCATTTTATCTGGGCCCCCAAACAGGTTTTCTATGTCTCTATTCAGCAGGAAACAATTTTAAGATAATGATGCCCCATTACCAACTGGCTGGGTGGGTGACTCTTTGGCCATTTGATAAGTTATTTAGAGGATTGTTTAGAAGTTGTTAAATGGTCTAGTTGAACAAGGTATAGGAGGTTAGACTCACGGATTTCTCTTTATTTTTCTTTTCTCTACCATTCTTTCTCTTTTATGTAGGGGAGAAGACTTGAAAAGAAAAAAAGAAGGAATATAGACATGATGTAGTAATGATAAAGAAAAAAGTATAGATTATTGAATCTACTCTTGTATCTTTATATATTGATACAAAATTAAGTTTATATTTAGATTGCTGTATATTGATATAAAATAAAAGTTATATTTGGTTACATTGGTATAGATGGCTGTATATTGATACAAGATTAAAATTATACTTTGTTTAGCTATTTTACCTATGAAATTCTTAAAAATGCTTTATGAAGTTCTAGTCCTTTTGACAGCAACTATTAAAACCTGCTTAGTATAACTAAGAAATCCAAGTTGATAGTCATTCAAACTTACAGTTTGGTTACATACTAGTTTAGTTAATCACAGATCTTCTAAGTTAATTAGGTATTAAGTCGCTACAGACAATCAACATTTGCTTCTTCAGATATACAGAGATAGATAGATGGTCTCCAAAAACCTCAGGAGATCTGTAGAATGTCACTTAAAGATGTTTTTTTCTTTAAAAACAAATTCTTTGACTTGAGACAGTCATCTCCTCTCAACTCCCATTAGACATGGAAAGTGGTGATGAGTATCAAAAAGTCTCCTTTAGGACATAACCCCTACTGGGCAGAAATATCCTAACTCTCTTGATAGACTTTAACACTCCAAAGTTGAACCAATGCTTAAATGAAGATAAATCAAAGGCCCGATTCTGCAAAGACAGAATAGGAAAATCCTTTTTTATTTCCTGCTGCACAATTAAGTCTGTGAGATATGCTTGGCCAGAAGGTTGAAGCTGATGCTCCAGTGTTATGCAGAGAAACTGCGGACTGTCTAAGCAACCAGCTGTCTGTCATTTCTTAGCTTTGGAAGTTGCTTCCTCGGCACTTCTTGTTTATTCAGATATATTTGTCCTTCTTAAATTGGTTTCTGATGTGATTAAAGACTATTTCTCACAGTAAGTTTAAGTTGTTTAAGAGTTGAAAGGATGTTTTAGGTCTAAGAAGAGTTTTTTAAGTTGGTAATGCAAATTAGGATAGAAAATGCATTTGAGCCTGAGCTATTGGTGTTCTGTTTAGTAAGTTGTCACCTGTGCCAAAGAGTTCAAGGCTTTTCATCACTTTCTCTTGTATTAGATTTATGTATTGGGCTTTATGTTAAGGTCTTTGATCCCCTTGGACTTCAGTTTTGTCAAGGTGATAAGTACAGGTCTATTTGCATTCTTTTATACGTTGACATACAGTTAGACCAGAACCATTTGTTGAAGATGCTGTCTTTTTTCCATTGCATGGTTTTGGCTGCTTTGTCAAAAATTAAATGATCATAGGTGTGTGGATTTATTTCTTGGACTTCAATTTGATTCCATTGATCAACTAGTCTGTTTCTACACCAGTACCATGCTGTTTTTATTACTATTGTTCTGTAGTATAGTTTGAAATCTGGGATAGTGATACCAAGGTATAGAACTTTAACTTCATCAAGATAGATAATAGAATATTCTTCCAAGTTGCCAAATACATAGGGACTGGACATTGGAATGCATGTCAAAATTTATAATTTTCATAATTATTTCCTAATTATTCTTATAGAGTTGTATTGTATTTATTGTTATAAGAAAAAGAGCCTTTGATTGGATTAATAAAATGGGGAGATGTTGGAGGAAGGTCTTGGGCATGGTTTTCTTTTTATTTTTTTTATTTTTTTTTATTTTTTTATTTTTTGGTTTTTTCGAGACAGGGTTTCTCTGTGTGTCCTTGGCTGTCCTGGACTCACTTTGTAGACCAGGCTGGCCTCGAACTCACAATGATCCGCCTGCCTCTGCCTCCCAAGTGCTGGGATTAAAGGCGTGCGCCACCACCGCCCGGCTGGGCATGGTTTTCAAAAGCTAATTTCAGTGAACTAAGATTTGGTTGGTGTCCTATCTGAGACATTCTCTGATTGGATAGTAGGGGTTGCTGATGTCCAATTAGCTGGGCAGAAAGAGTATATGAGGGTAGAACATGCTGGGAGGAAAAAGGAAACCCTGGAAGGATACAGAGGAGGCCCTATTTCTATCAGGAGAAAATAAGCTGCTGGGGAAGGTCTAATATCATTGCTTCTGATAGGTTGATTTCAATGCTGAGATCTCATTACCACCCCTTCTGAGGAAGTCTCTTGATTGGTTAGTAAAAGTCACTTATGTCCAATTAGCTGAGCAGAAAGAATATAGGAAGGCAAGACTTCCTAAAATTAGAACAGGACACCTGCGCTTTAGACAGAGGATCTCCTTTTCCGACAGGAGACACAGAAGCAGACAGACATCTTTGAGAAAGCTGAATTCATTCCAGCCAGGAGCAGGAAGAAGGAGGACACACGCCATGGGTTAGAAAAAAGATCATTCCATGTGGCCTGGAACATCAGCATAGTGTGGAGAATATCAGTCCAAAGGGACATATGTATATATGGGATTATATTTGGGTAATAGAATTATGAGCTAGCTTAGATGGGCCATGATTGCTCAGTTCAGACCAAAGCTTGTTAAAATTCATCTGGTGTCTATGTGTATTCTATTATAATGGTGGGTTAAGGATTAACAGCTGCTGAATCAATTAACAATAATATAAATACTGTTAAACTATTTAATTAATTATTTCTACAAATGGTGCCCAAAGCAATTTATTTCTACAAATGGTGCCCAAATATGGCATTGTGATGCTATAACTATGTACTCTTCAATAACATCAGGAAGCAGACAGATTTCTGTGTGTGAGCTCTGAAAGTACAGCAAGTCACATGGCAGGTTGGGATTAGGTGATCTGGTTAACTTAGATGAGCTAGCTGAGAGTCTGCTCAGCTAAGGCCTAAGCATTGAAATATTAAAAGGTTTGAATAATATTGGTGTTAGCTCTTCTTTGAATGTCTGGAGGAATTCTGTGGTGAACCCATGTGGTCCTGGAATTTTTTTGATTGGAAGACTTCTAATGACTTCTTCTATTTCCTTAAGGGTTATAGTACTGTCCAATTTGTATACCTGGTCTTTATTTAACCTTGATAGGTGGAATCTATCATGAAAATTGTCCATTTCATTTAGGTTTTCCAATTTTGTGGTGTACATGTTTTTGAAGTAGGACCTAATGATTCTTTGGATTTCCTCAATGTCTGTTGTTATTTCCCCCTTTTGATTTCTGATTTTGTTGATTTGGATATTTTCCCTCTGCCTTTTAGTTTGTTTGGCTAAGGGCTTGTCTACTTTGTTGATTTTCTCAAAGAACCAACTCTTGGTTTTGTGGATTCTTTGTATTCTTTCTTTTTTGTTTGTTTCCAAGTTGAGGATTTCAGCCCTGAGTGAAACTGAAATTTAATTATCAATTGTAGTTATTAGTAAGTATAAACTGTAAGATTAGGCCAGCAGAACAGTTGGTGGCTTAGCAGAGCAGAGGCTGGCCTGGCCCACTTTAACATGTTACCTGATTTGTCATGGGGAAAGAGCTCCGGGACTAAAAGTGGCCTACACCACCTGTAACCTAAACTCTGTTAACTAATAAAAGTTGTTATATTAGGCTGGTAGAATTAACATCAGCTTGGCAGGAAAGTCTCCTGGGTTCAATGGGTGTCCGGGAGTCTGGGAGTCTGGGAGTCCAGTGGCCTTGGATTGCTTGGACTGAGGGCCTATAAGCCCCCTCCATGCCCCCGTGCCGTGGTCCTTTCCCCAATACACCAAGACTTTTTAATGTTTCAACACTTAAACTTTAGCTGGGCAGACTCTCAATTAGCTACTCTAAGTTAACACAGGTCATCTAATCCCAAACTGCCATGTGCCTGTGATTACCTTCCAGCATTCTCAAATGCATCTATCTGTTTCTGTGTCTCCTGGTGGAATGAATTAATCCTCTGTGTAAAGCTCAGGGTTTCTGTTTTAATCTCAGGAAGTCCCACCTTCCTGTATTCTTTCTGCCCAACTAATTGGCTATCAGCGACTTTTATCAGCCAATCAAGTGAATGCTTCAGAAGGGGTGGCAACCTTATCTCAGCATTGAAATCAGCCTATCGGAAGCAATGTTATTAGGCCTGACACCTGAGTTTGATAATTTCCTATCTTCCACTCCTCTTGGGAGTGTTTGCTTCTTCTTCTTCTAGTTCTTTCAGGTGTGTTTTTAGGTTTCTAGTATGGGAACTCCCCAGTTTCTTTTAAAAGGCACTTAGTGCTATAAACTTTCCTCTTAGCACTGCTTTCAATGTGTCCCATAAGTTTGGGTATGTGTCCCATAAGTTTGTGCCTTCATTTTCATTGAGTTCTAAGAAGACTTTAATTTCTTTTTTCATTTCTTCCCTAACCCAGGGGTCATTAAGTAGAGAGTGGTTCTTTCCTTGTGTTTGCAAGTTTTCTGTTGTTTTTGTTATTGTTGAAGTCTAGCTTTATTCCATGATGGTCTGATAATTTACAAGGGGCAATTTCAATTTTCTTGTATCTATTGAGGCTTGCTTTGTGATAGACTATATGGTAGATTTTGGAGAAGGTTCCATGAGGTGCCAAGAAGAAAGTATATTCTTTTGTTTTGGGATGAAATGTTCTGTAGATATCAATTAGGTCCATTTGATTCATGGTGTCTGTGAGGTTTATTATTTCTCTGTTTTGTTTCTGCATCGTTGATCTTTCCAGTGGTGAGAGTGGTGTGTTGAAGTCTCCCACTATTAATGTGAAAGGTTCAGTGTGGGATTTGAGCTTCAGTAGTGTTTCTTTAAGAAATGTGGGTGGTCTTGGTGTATTTAATTATTAGGGGAAAGTGCAGCCCCGGATCTCAGGCCTTATCTCCAGGAGACCCAAGCCCGCTGAGGTTACCTGTCAGGCCCTGCTGACTTAATATAACAGTTTATAGTTATTATTAGGGTTAGTTGTTAGGTAATAGGTAATTATAATTATTTATAAATATATTTGTTAACAAAGTTTTGGTGTCAGGGCCTATTAGTGGAACACTTTACCCCAGCTGGGCTGACATGTTGGGCACCAACCCAAAAAGAAGCTCTCATCCCTCAAGTTACTGATGAACTGAGGGAGCTGGATAGGTATGGGACTGCCCTAACTCTAGGAGGAGCACAGGGAGAGGAGGAAAAGAAAGGGAGGGTGGGACCTGGAGGGTGGAGGGAGGGGGCTGTGATTAACATGTAACTTGAATAAATCAATAAAAATAACAAAAAACAAAAAAAATTTTCAAGGATGAATATGTTTTCTTTCTCTACCTTATGCCATATGTGAACATTTTTCTTGGTAATTATTTTATTATTGAAAGAATTTTAATATTTGGCTAAATGTATACATTAAAATAATAAAGAATGTAGTATACAACAAATAATTGGGTCACTTTATACATTTTATTTGTAACGTTTTATTGTTTTTAACAATGTATTTTTGTTGTTTTTGTACAGGACTAAATTGAAAGAGATGTTTTAAAAAGGCTGAGTTAGATTTGGAAACTCTCAAAATCTAAATAGTGAAAAATAATAGGTGAATAAATTTAGAGTATGTATAAGGTTTTTCTTTTTTTTTAAAGATTTATTTTATTTATTTTATGCATATGTGTGCTCTATCTGCATGTACACCTGCTTTCCAGAAGAGGGCACCAGATCACATTGTGGATGGTTGTGAGCCACCATGTGGTTGCTGGGAATTGAACTCAGGACCTTTGGAAGAGCACTAGGCAGTGCTCTTAACCGCTGAGCCATCTCTCCAGCCCCCATAAGGTTGTTTTTTTTTTTTTTACATTTAGTCAAAGAAAAATGGAATAGTAAAGCAACATACAATTATACAAATTTTTAAACATTAAAATATTTATTATTCATCCCAATATATTAATGTCAACAATGATTTTTATGAAATGTGATGATACTTTCTACTTGCTATATATATACTGAAATAAAATCAAACTAGTAAAATTAAACTTAGAATTGGAAAACTGGTTTGTCGACACAGCAAAATGAGAAATATTAACTCAGATAGATATGAGATCTAGTGATTAATTGTATTCATACAGGAGTAAAATTAGTGAGACACAGTACGATTTTAATATATCTTTTTGATGAGGAAAAGCTCAGTAAGATTTTGGTCCACTTGAAATTCTTGTTTCTACATCTGAGGAAATGAGAGAGTGCATGTTGCTTTGAGGAACACAGCGAGTCTTGACACAGAGATCAGTTTGGGCTCCTTGCACTCATGAAGTCTGTAGATGGGCTGATTAACTTATCACTTATCAGTTTGATACTTCAGCTTGACCTTAAAGAAGCAAAATGACATTGAAGTAGGAAATGATTATTAATGGGTAAGAGTTTCATATATGGAGTGATTTATTACACTAGATGATTTTGAAATTGTACTTCTTCAGTTTTACCCAGACAAGCCCTTAGTAAATAAATCCTTAAAGATTAATGTAAAAAAAATGAAAATTGTTTTTTAACTTGTCTGAAGCTTTCACATAAAAATAAAAATGTATATTTTTAAAAATATAATTAATTGAGTAGAATTATATCATGTTCCTGTGACACCAACCCATACCTGATTCCTTAATTCCAAGCCTTGTCATAACTTGCTCTTTTCTTTGATCATTATTGTTTTAAACACACACACACACAAACAATTTAGACTTCTCTTTGCTTCATTGAAAATTTTTCTCTACCTAAATCATAGTCTCCCTGTGTAGCTTGCTTTCACAAATGTGATGGCTTCATGACACAGCAGAAATGTTCAGCATATACTATGTTGCCCAGAAGGAATAAGATGCAAAATGGCAGGAGTGTAGCACACAGCTTAATTTTAAAATGTATGGGCAGATCCATGTTTTGTGACAATATTGGAGACTAGACTTAAGGCATCATTTGAGTTAGAAAACACTTGAACACTGACTCACAGTCCTTGCACTCAAAGAATCCATTTCTATGTTAAATTTATCTGTGACAGTAATGAAGATAAGGACATTGCTTATTTACAGACCGTGTAACACACTTGAAAAGTGAGATATTTTCAAGGCTCATTCTGAGGCTTATTCAAAATTTGGAGAAAGGATTTTTGTTTGGCAGTCTAGTCTCATGTCACTTGCTATTTATGATGGTCATCTTCCAAAAAAATCATCTTGCTTAGAGCACTCCTCGGACTGCTTAGATTAAGATTTTAAAAATCTGAAACAAAATACTATCAATTTGTTTTCCCCAAAGTAGAAAACAGATCCAAGATTTTTATTTTTTGTTCATTCCCACATAAATAGTTGATCAAACTTCAACTATTTGTCTGAATTTAAGCTTCCTTTTCCTCAGGATCCACCTAGACTTGCATAAAAGAAGAAGGTAATTTGTTTACTTAAAACTGCTTATATAGGTTTCTTCAATTACAGATTAATTGCATTTTATTTCATTGAAAGGATAACCATCTAACCTCTGGATAGGTACTTTTATTTTAGGTTAAAACAGAAAGTGACTCAAATAATACCTCTTCCTGGCATTAGTTTGGCATAGAAATATGAGTCCTCTTTTGAAAAAAAAAAGTCCATGGTTTTCCTTATAGCGTTTTTTATTTTAAGCCTTCAGAGAGAACTACTTTTATCTGTTAGATAGACATACATTTAACTGACTACTAATGTTTTATGCCCATAGATCAGTTCATCTCTCAACCCTCATCTGAGACGTTTCTGTTTGCAGTAGATAGTGGTTAACACAGAGACCCAAATGGGTCAAGTTGCAGACAATAAGAGACTTGAAAATATTCACCCTACATCAAAGGTATTTTCCACACCCCCTCTTCCAAGGGCACAGTATCATTGCAAACATGGTCCTGAAAGTGGGTAAGGGCCAGGGATGATGGATAACTACAAGGTAATGGTCTTCTACATACAATGGGACACTGCACATATGAACTCACAGTGGTTGCAGTAGCATGCACAGGATCTATGCAAGTCAAAGCCAAATTAAATCCCCAGAATGGAGATGGGAGTTGTATACAAAGACCTATTTCTATGTACGGAGCTTCTGGCGATTCTTATTGTCTGGGAGAGGTACAGTCAGTTTTATCAGAGAATATAGCCCTTGGTCAGTCGAAAAGCTTCATTGGAAGGTAGTGAATCAAATATTCGGGCAATACAAATTGGCTTTGATGGGGGCAGGAGCATGGTGTATATGAAAATGGTAGTGGAAGTGGGAAGAGATGAAGGGCAGTGTATATGATCAAAATATTGTATGGGGTTTAGTGACATTAGGTCACTATGAAAAGAAACAAGTTCTGGTATTGTTAATGTTACTGCATACAAGCTGCACTTTTATAACTAATATGTTTTATTTAATTTTTCATAAAATATATTTTGATCAAGTTTCCCTACTCCCAGTTCCACCATCTGTACTTTTGAACACAATCTCTAATATTTGAAGTGTAAAATGTATTTTAATATTTAATTGTATAAGGAGAAATATGTGGTGGTAAGCACAGGTTCCTGGAGAGGCTAGATGAGGCTCTTAGACTCCTGGAATTGTCACCATACATGCTTGTGAACCACTTTTGAAGTAGGGCCCCCTGTAAGAGGAGTTTGTGGTCGTTACCTCTGAGCCATCTCTCTAGACCAGTTATTTGAATTTTAAAGATACTCATTGTGAGACTTACGACTGATTTTCCAGACCTGAGTATGCTGAGAATAATGGACTATATAATAAAAATGAGAATATACTTTTGGTATTAAAAAAAAAGAATAAGTCAATCATTCTTGTTTCAAGCTTCTCTGACTGTCTAAATGTGACAGAGGATTCAGTCCATTTGAAGGACATGGGTATGTGAAGAATCATAATCATGGAAAAAAAAAAAAGAGAAAAGAAAAAATGCCAGCACAGGCACTGATCAGCCTCCGCTGTTCTGCGTCCTACTTAGCGTTTCTCGGACTCTCTTTGTATTGCAAAACTCCTGCACATTTTGTAGTCCCTGAAAGAACCTGGCTTTCAGGGCCTACAAAAATGTATCCTCAATAGACATTTAAGAATTGATACATCATATTTATGTCAGAATATGAAGGAAAGAAATGATCTACATTCGTGGAGAAAAATAATATTTAATAGTCAGCTTTATGAGTTAAAGTAGTTAGACTTCACTTTGTAAAATATTCACCCAGTCATTCATTCAGCACCTAGTACATACCAGCACCATTCTACATGCATAAGCTAGACACATCTGGATATGATGCGATTAAAATATACAGATATTTTTAAGTGTTAATAGCACTCACTACAGGGAATTAGGCACCTTGCTTTAACAGGCCACAGCTAAAACTTTCCTTCTGTATCTCAGCAGCATATGAGGTTTGTCACCACCAAGTGACTGCTGCCACATTAAGGAATATATATATATATATATATTCCATGACACAGACAGTGAACATCATATATTCATTCAAAATCATGTGCCAGAATCCTTTAATAATGTGCAAAAATGGTCACTATTTATGTTCTTTTTGTAGTTCTTGCAATAGTTACTTTTGGACTTTTTTCCTCTTCCTGCTGTCATCTCTGTTCATAGTCTAGCACTGAATGTTCTGAAGATCGCATGAAGCAAGAATAGGAGGAAAAAATATTTGGTTGCATGTAATTTTTTTTTTGGTTTATTCTGAAGCTTGTGGCAACCAAATGGCAGTGGAAAATCATGAGATAAGAAATCTTTTATAAAAAAATCATTATTTACTATGCCAATAATACAGCACTATTTTCTCACTGTACTTTTTATCTTCCAAGGACATGTTTAAGAAGACATAAATTTATGTGAACTGCTGGGTTTTTCTGACAATTTTTATCTCTTTTACCTTGCAACCTCAAGCAAGATAAAAGAAATAGTGCTTGAATTACTGTACTTCTGGCAAGGAAAGATCTTAAGAATGTCATTGTAATTGAAGTTCCTGCTTTTGGTCAATGTAAGAAAATTGATAAAGTCTAACATTTCATGTTATGCTAAATAAAGTAGCAAAGTTATTTGCAATCCCATCAGCGTTCCACATAACCACTGTGGCATTAATATCTTTTTTTTTAAATAATTTATTTTTTATTTCTTCAAGTTACATCTCAATCACAATCCCCTCCCTACTCCCCCCTCCAGTCCCACCCTTCCACCCTCCTCCCCCTCAGCCCCACCATCCTCTTCCCTTTTTTTTTTTTTTTTTTTAGCTTAAGGTATTTATTTTTCCCCCCAACAGCTCTCCCTTTCAGTCCAAATCATGGTTCTTTTTCTTATAACTATAAATACAATACAAAACAACAGAAATAAATAGGCCACGATTATAAGAGTTATATGGCTTAGCATACATTCCCAATGTCCAGTCCATATGTATTTGGCACCTGACTTTAACATTCTACTATCTAACCATCTCCATGAGTTTAAAGTTCTATATCTAACTCAGCTTTCATATTAACTTGCCTCATAGTTTTAAAAATATCTTCTTAGATCCAGAACACCCTCTTGATTCCTAAACAACTCAAAATTTAACTATGAGACTCTAGCTATCTATTCTTCAACCACCTCAGAGACCTGAGAGGGATAAATATATCTGATTATATAGGAAGTGCAGGGCCTGCAGCTTCCAAAACTAAAAAATGACATACCAGTGGCTGCCTGGACAGTTCCCATTTTCTCTCCATACATTACAGCATCAATCTTCAGCCATTTGGCCCCATTTCTCTGACAGACATTGGTTGTAGAGCAGGAATTATGAAGGACTTACCTACCCTGTCTTGGCAGAGCTAGGCTGTCGACTTACCTGCTTCCAAGTTTTGTCCTTTTTGGACAGAAGTCTGTCTACAGTTGAAGCAAGTGGTTTTTCTTGCCAAGAGAATGGCTTACCACCAATTTAATCATCTCCCACTGGAGATTCTTCGATGCTCATCTTCTACTTGGAGTAATATAGGGGATGCTGTCATCTCTCTTTTGCTTTTCTGTATCCTCCTTTCTCTCCTATATAGGAGTGAACAGACTTGAGAAAAATGGGACATAGACATAGTATAGGAAAGAACAAGAAAAAAGGACAGATTATTGAATATAGCTTTATACCTTTGTATA
>CAJQZJ010004856.1:11176356-11193874 GCA_907164525.1 Lophiomys imhausi | reverse complement strand
TGTATTGGGCTACATCGGTACTGATCTTTGTATATTGATACAAAATTCAGATTAAATTTGGCCACATTGGTATTGATTTTTGTATATTGATACAAAATTAAGGGTAACGCTTCTTAAAGATATTGTTTGTAGTAATACTTAAAAATGAAATGTCAAGTTTTGACCTCTCGCTACCAACCGACATAAACTGTTTAGGATAATTAAGAAACAGAAACTAATAGTCATGAAAACGTGTCATTTTGTTAGTTACTATGACAGTCTATCACAGTTATTTTCTAAGCTACTCAGAAATCAAGTTGCTAAGAGACAAGCAATATTTGCTTATCTAAATATAAGAGATAGATAGGGCATCTTCAAAAACCTCAAGAGATCTGCAGAATATGGCATTCAAAGATGTTTTCTTAACTTAAGATTTTTTGATATCAAGACATGTCAGCTCCTGACGGCATTAATATCTTAAAGCTGTATAATTTACCCAATGATGATAAGGGAAATATAATTTTTAAAAAAAAATCTCCTTGATGCTTACTATTTTGTAGGAATGGTGGTTATTACAAATAGTGTAAAGAGGGTCATAGATTTAAGAGAAAACTTACAATCTCAGGTTACATATTTCCTCTTATAAGAACTGGTCTCCGGCCGGGCGGTGGTGGCGCACGCCTTTAATCCCAGCACTTGGGAGGCAGAGGCAGGCGGATCTCTGTGAGTTCGAGGCCAGCCTGGTCTACAAAGTGAGTCTAGGACAGCCAGAGCTGTTATACAGAGAAACCCTGTCTTCAAAAACCAAAAAAAAAAAAAAAAAAAAAAAAGAACTGGTCTCCACAGAGTCAGCCTAAAGGCTCTTTTAGAAAAATTCTTGTTTGATGACCTTCCTTACCATTCTGTTTGTGAAACTCAGAAGGAATAGTAGGAACTGAATGACTTTCAGTGAGGGATGGAAGGAAAGAAAAGAAACTTTGGGAGAAGGAGAGTTACCATTAAGGATTACAAAGCTATCTGGAAACTTATTCTGTAAACCTCATTAAGTGTGTGTATGTTTATTTTTCAAATAGCAGTTAAATAAGATGTCCCAACATGGTAATTATGCTCCTTCTAGAGTTGTTAATCAGAAGTATCTTTCAGATCTTCAAAATATGAGAGGCCAGGCCATTGCTATTACTCTTGTTTGCCCACCAGAGCTTGATGTTAAGATACCATTGCTGAAGGACTATTAACATAGTTCTCAAGAAATATAGAGATCAAGTTGATGCAAATAAAAAAGGTTTCTTTTCTTTTTTTGGCATTGTAGAACTTGAAGGATTCTAGGGTTTTTTATTTTTATTTTTATAATTTATTTTTTATATCTTCAAGTTACATCTCAATCACAATCCTCTCCCTACTCTCCCCTCCAATTCCACCCTTCCACCCTCTTCCCCCTCAACCCCCCATCCTCTACCTTTTTTTTAACTTTAAGGTATATCTTCCCCCCCCAGCAGCTCCCCCTTTCAGTCCAACAAATGGTTCTTTCTCTTATAACAATAAGTACAATACAAAACAACAGAAATAAATAGGCCACAATTATGAGGGTAATATGGCTTAGCGTACATTCCCAATATCCAGTCCATATGTATTTGGCACCTGACTTTAACATTCTACTATCTAACCATCTCCATGTGATTCTGTGTTTCAACTATGTAGGCATAGATGATCTTAGACTTGCTGATGCATCAGCAGTTGTGAACAAGCTGGGTGATGATTCCTGAGACATTTATAGACATTAGAGATTTTTATGTGCTGTTTTGTTCACAGCATCCTTATCTGATGGTAGCCTCAGATCCAAGAGTAACATGACCCAAAGCATGCTTTAATTTCCACTTGTATCAGGTTTTTCTCTCATGGTGCTTTATAAGCCTGTTGAAAGACTGATTGATACTAGTAGATTATGAAATAGACCACACCTCTTGAAAGGTTAAATTGAAAGGCAATGGATATTGAGGATTTGTTTTTCTGCCTTTCCCCCATTCTATTATAATTCTGTAGAATTAAGAGATTTGGAATTATTCCTGTTGTCTCTATAAATTATCACACAAGAACAGGAAAAATCACTGCATTCTCTAATGCAAGCTGCAAGCATATTTCTATAGCAAACACTTTTGAGTAAAGGAGAGCATACAGATGAACAAGGGAGCAGCATTTTTAAAGCATTATTAATTCTTGAACTTCTTAGTTACTTTTACAAGTGTTGTGATGAAATAACTGACAGAAAGAATGTAGGCATTCTGTGTCCTACCACGAGGTTAAACAGTGTACATTGGATCATACAGTGAAGCTATGCAGAACAGGATGGCTTTGTCTATTGGGATGGAACATGGAAAAAATGGCCATTTAGAGTGCTGGGTCAATGGTCAGTGGTTAAGATCACTGGCTGCTCTTCCAGAGGTTCTGGGGTAGAGTCTTAGTGCCCACATTGTGTATCACAACTTCGGTAATTCAGACTTCAGAAGATCTGATGCTCTTCTGGTCTATGTGGGCACTAGACATATGTGGTGTACACAAACACACATGCATGCAAATATATCCATATACATATTTTTTTAAATGAAAGAAAAATTGTTTTTAAGATGGTAGAGTTCATGAAGATGAGAATCTCGAAAGGAATCAGAAACAAGTATAGCCTCCAAAGGAAGGCTTTGTCAGCCAGGGTTCAATTCCCAGCACCCATATTGTACTTAACAATTGTCTGAAACTTTAGTTCCAGGGGATCCAATTTCCTCTTCGGTCTCCACAGGAATTGCATCATCTTGGTGCACATACACACAGGAAAACATTTGTACACATAAAATAAAATCTGATAAAGTAAAAAGAGAAAACAAAATATTATTGTGTAATAATTCATATATATGTGTACACATTAATATTTGTATTCCCAATATAAAGATACATGCAAATATATTTACAAGTTTTATGTTTTTAAACTCAGATGTCCTTCAACCTAAGCATGGACAAAGAAAATGTAGTACATTTATACAATGGAATATTACTCAGCTTTTAAAAACAAGGAAGTCATGAATATCACAGACAAATGGATGGAAATGGAAAAGATCATCCTAAGTGAGTTAACACAGAAACAGAAAGAAACACGTGGTATGTACTCACTTATAAGTGTATACTAGCAATGTAGTACAGGATAACCATCCTACAACCCACAGACCCAAAGAAGATGGAAACCTAGCTAACTATCCTCTGAGAGACCCCACCCAGCAGTGGATGGAAACAGATGCTGAAACACACAGCCAAACAGTATGTGGATCTCTGGGAGTCATCTATAGAGGGGATGGTAGAATAGAGGGATCTAGAGGTGACAAGAGCTAAAAACGAAAACCAATAGAACCAATCAACCTAGGCCTCTGGAAGCTTACAGGGTCTGAAACACCAACCAAAAACATATAGACTGGACCTAGGCACCTTACACATCTGTAGTTGATACGCAGCTTGTTCTTTATGCAGATCCCTTAGCAAGTGGATCAGGGAATGTCTCTGACATGGTCTCTGTTATCTGTTTGTAGAACACTTTACCCTAGCTTTGCTGCCTTGTCAGGCTTTAGTGGAAGAGGACCCTATAAGGAGGAGAGAGGGCCTGTGATCAGGGTGTAACTTGAATAAATAAATTAATTACTAATTTAAAAAAAAAACCCTTTATAAAATAAAAAAATAAAAATATTCTTTTATATAAATGTATCACAAGTTTTTCATCCACTCATCTGTTGACAGACTTCTGGGCTTTTTCCAAATTCTGGCTATTATGAATAAAGCACTAATGAACAATAATGAACAAGTGTCACTGTAGCTCGGTGTAGAGAAAAAAATGGAGTATCAGCCCAGAGATGTATATAAGTTTTACTAAATAGGATAAAGGACTCAGTATTTTATTCAAATATTATTTAGGTTACCACAAATAAAGACAGTATATTTGCATTAATGAATATTAAAATGTACTTGGGTGAACAAATATCAGACATAATTATTAAGTGGGAGTGACAGGAAATAGATTTTTTAAAAAGTACAGAATGTTCTTTGTTTATAGTTTGAAAAGAAAACAGACATGTTCAGCTAAATAAAATGCAAATGAATATCTGCTACAACTTTAATTTTAGTAAGTTTATGTCAACATATTTCAACACTAGATGTCAATATTTTAAAATCACAAACTAGTATTTGCTTAAGGATATTTTCATGATATTTTATTAACATTCATATCTATTGCTGGAAAATATAATGACACATGCAGTGTCAATAAAGTCTAATTATAAAAAAGGCATTTGTTTAGTTTTCATTTCTTAGTCATCCATTTAGACTGCTTCAAAGATGGGAGTGGGAAACCTGGAACTAACTGTGAAGAGTGAATGCCAACAAGGAGGTGCTCACACCACTCTCCAGCTCTCTTTTCCCTCAGTCTCCACTGAAAGGTAAACATTGCAGTATGTCTACCTGAAAAGCAAGGTCCTTCCAAACCTCACTTCTCTTTCAGAAGTCAGTTTCGAAAGAGTTTCAGCACTCCCTCAGTTTCTGCCCAATTGACATGGAGAGAAAGTAGTTTGCCCCCCCCTCACTGCACCCTGAATTTAGACTTCTTGGCAATACTGACCCACATAAAAAACCAGTACATAGAGTTCCCTTGCCTTGCATTTTGCTCTGGTCTCTTCTGTAGAAATTCATATCATGTGACCTACACATTTGAATAGTTAGAAGAAAATTGGAAGTTTATTTATTGTGTTTACGGTTCTGGGTCTAGCAGATAAATTTCATATTAAAGTGATTTTCTAACAAATAAAAGGTATCTCTGGAGACACATTTCAAACAGATTATTTTTTCTTACCTTTCAACATAATGAACAGAAATAGAAAGCTAATGAAATTAATTGACAAACTAACAAGTTAAATCCTAATGGGATAAACAAAGCTTTGTCGTAAATAGAAAAGTACTCATTTTTCAACTTCTCATTAGAATTCTGAGTCTAAAACATAGTGTCTACTATTTATAGCCATTTTTCACACATAACTGATTATTTCCATGTGACCATACACTATGTATATTATTTAATTTTAATTTGTAAATATCATGAGATTTAAAGGTACTTTGCTCATTGAGAAAAGTATTATTAATGATTAGAGATAGTCACATCCTGACCATTACTTCTCTTTGTAACATGTGATTAGAGTCCAGAAGTCAATGTCATTTTTAAATCAGTTTCCACCTTATTTAAGGTAGAGTCTGTCAGTGAAACTGGATCTCACTTACACAGTTTTATTGACATCCAATCAGCTCCAAAGATCTGCTGTCCCCACTAGTACTGAGATCACAGGAACAATCAATCACGTCTACTTTGGAAAGGAATGTTTGTACCAGCACATGTGTGGGTGTGTGCATGTCACAGCACACATGTTGATGGCATAAGACATGAGTTTGCAAAATCAAGTGTAGACTTTCAGGCTTGGATGACATGTGCTTCCTCTGCTATGCTGTCACTCAGGCTCTGTGCCCTGACATTTCTACAGAACCTGGGAATCCAAATTAGGTCCTCATGGTTATACACCAAGCAATTTACAGTCAAAGTCATCTCTTCAAACCCCAGACATACACATTAAATTAGTCATAATAAATCATTATGACTAATTTAATGTGTATGTCTGGGGTAAGATGAGATTTAAAAAATAGAACAAATGGAATGAAGTATCTCATTTGTGTCCACGTGGAAGAATGAACTATAGAGACAGATATCAGACATCTGCACTTTCACCATTTTGTGATATCATACATTAAATAATACACTGTTGTGGCATATCATTATTATATATTTGTGAAGTACCCTTGTTCTCAAACTTAAGTTTCTCCAGTCATACATGGGAAGGGTTTAGAAAAGCAAACTGTAAAATCCCCCTGTAAAATATGTCCAATTTATGGTTCACATTTTTTGTATTCTTCAGTTGCTTTTCCAGGTATGCTCTAAAGACCAGTGACGTAAGATGATTAGGAACTGATGATGTTCCTGTGTCTTATCCTTTCAAGAAAATATTGTAAGTATAATTATTCAGGACAGAATGATAAAAAGGAAAAAGTGGTATAACTTCAGTTGACTACAGACCTATAAGGAAAGCCTTCTAGAATATGGCAGAGTGTCCCTAGATTGGCAAGATTCCCCCTAACAACTTTCTCCATTCCTGTATGCCTGTGCCACTCAAATGAGAAAGAAATGATTGATTTCATTCTCCTTGAAAGTTGGTGGATCTTGAGACTTGTTTTGATTAAGTAAATAGCAGAAGTCACACTGTAGGTTTTGAGGCCTATAGAAGAAGGTGGATATGACTAAAGTCATTAGGCTAAAAAGGACATGTGATTAAATATACACTATTCAGGATTTAAAGATGAGAAGTCATCATTTAAAGGTTTATTGTCAGGTGTGTTGCTTATATCACAATAATTGATTTAGAAATGCTATAATATCTTTAGAGAGGATGAGAATATGTGTATATGTAATAATATATATATTCCTTTGCATATATATTATACATACATATACATACATATGAAGTAGATTATATATTTCAGTAGGAAATATATATATATATATATATATATATATACTAAAGGCCTGATCCTGACTATAAGTATCTTACCTAAATGTGTTGGTTGTTTTTACAATGCTTTAGTAAATATAATGAGGGAATAAAAATAATAAATTGTCTAAAGACCTAAAATGATCTTTGAAGTCAAATTTTTAAATGTTTAAAGTAACAGATAAATATGAAGCTAGAAATTATTTGTCTTGGATTCACATTTGATTCCAGTGGGCAGATTAATATTCTAGGCAGCCCCTTACGTAAGTAAAAACCATCCTGCTTGCAAGTGTGACCTTGTTCTTCCTTCTCTGCACATCCTTTCTTGTGTCATAGTGTAGATGACTTCACTCAGACACATCTGTCCTGAGAATTCCCAGGTGCTCAGATAAGGTAGTGCAGAGGAAATGAAGAAGCAGCATTTGCATTCTAAAATGTTGTTGTGATAACTAATAAATCTAACCTTTCCAGGCGGATGTATGCATTTAAAAGTACTAATTGATCATGTTGGCACTAAGGTGTTGTTCATTCTAGAAAGGCCACGTTAATTCAAATTGATGTGATTCAAATTAACCTTAATCAGCTTTACACAGACTGTGATTCTATTGCAGGATACTTTGCAATTAGACCTCTCCTGTCTTTATCTGCCCTGTGGCCTTGGAGAAGGGTTTGCAGTTTCACTTTGGTTCTCTTGATATGAAAATTACATTAACTGTTCATTTCTATAAACCATATTAGTATGCTGGATCCACCAATAACTTTTTGTATACCTAATTTGGAATTCTTTTTAACAATATCAAAATACCTGCATTACTATGACTGACATTAAGTATACTATGTTTGCTTGAAATACAGATTCAGTAAGAACTGGCAGGCAATAATGTATGCTAGCCCATGATTTGTGTTAATAAAACATGCATACCTTGTTTAGGGATGCAGACCATTAAGTAGTGCATATTCTTGATGATAAGTAATACTGTATGGTAAGTGAAATGATGCAAACATCAGTGAGTAACTTAAGAGGGATATACTTTTGTAGAATCATGGCAATTCTCTTTTAATAACAGAAATTAGATTAATGTTTAAACTGTTCTTTTATTTCATTCTTACAGAAATGCTCTAGGAGTAATTTTGGAAGTCAACACTTTCATTACAAGTTCTATATTTTTTACTCTTGCATCATTGTGTGAAAAGTATACAAAAAGAAAAATTTTAATTTTCCTTGTGGTTTCAGAGAACTTGGGTATATTTGTTAGAGCATTGAGCTTGAGCAGAACCCCATTATTGTGAGGTACGGAGCATATGATGTCTATTCACATCAATACAGAGAAGAGATCATCAACAATAATATACTGAAAAGGATCCACCCTCACATAACTTACTTTCTAAAGCAGTACCCACCTCTCACAATTTTCATAATACCCCACAATAACAAAGCTAGCTAGACATTCAATTAAGAAAATCTAACTTGTGGGAAGACAGTTCAGATTCAAATCATTGTATAAGAAAAGCTTTCTTCTAGGAAGGAGAAAAAGGCAAAGAAGATAATACTAAAGAAAAGAAAAGAAAAATATAGAGGACATGGGCATGAGAAGGAACTGTGCTGTAGGCAAGGGGGAGTTGGAAAGGTAAAATTAGTATATACATGAGTAAAATTATAAAGAATTAAAAAATGATTACAAAAGGGAAATCCAAAAGAAAATAATTAGAAAACATATTGCATCTGTGCCATGGATGATCAGAGCCAAAAGTAAAATCCTGTTATTAGAGTGGCATCAATGCTTGAGGATGTTATTCTACTTCAAGCAGTGACCCACAAATGACTATGATAATCTATTTCATAATGTGTCTATGAAAGAGTAATTAGCAATATCTTTTGTCTTAGCTCTATAGCTGTGAAGAAACACAATGATCATGTCAACTCTTATAAAGCAAATCATTTAATTGGGACTTGCTTATAGTTTCAGGAGTTTTGTCCATTATCATGCTGGCAGCAAGCATGACGGTCTCAGGGAGGTGTGGTATCTAGGAGTTCTACATCAAATCTGAACGCAACTGGAGAAGAGAAAGACTCTGGGCCTGGCGTGGGCTTCTGAAAGTTCAAAAGCCACCTCCAGTGTCATACTTCCTATACAAGGACACACATACCCACAAAATGCCATACGTTCCAATTCTTTCAAGTAGTGCACTCCCAGGTGACCAACATTCAAATCTATGAGTCTATATAGGATGTGGGTCCCAGCAGGGAATTCCAATCCTGGTCTTGTATCAGGCCAGGCTCTGATTCCTCTGCTGTGGGAAGGTATAGGCAACACTGATCCAGGCAGAGAAGGGTGTCTATGTAGTTGAGCTGGTGGGGGAAAGGAAGCAGAAACTCAGCACCTCTCAAGCAGGATCAGGCACCCTGAAAAGTCCTGGAGCACCCAGGTCTATGGCAGCAAGCTGGGAGCTCTTGCTCAAGAGAAAGGGCAGAGGCCAGGCCAAGGCTATGGGGTGGCCTGCTGGAGAGGTGAGCCTGGCTAGGCTGCTGGCAGCAGCAACAAACAAACAAAAAACAAACAAAAATACAACCAACAGAACAACACAACAAAAAACCCAACAAGCAAAACAAAACAAAGACAAATAAACAAAACAACCAAACAAAATACCACAGTCCCACCGTCTTCAGGAAAACAAAATCCTGCCTTAATAAGGACACCTTGCTTAGAATTTTATGTTTCTGAATATTGTTACAAATTTCTGGAAATTTAAGACATCATGTAAGGTAGACTTTGTGTTTAATTAGATGGTTGCATACAAATTGTTTCACAAAGTTAACCACTCTAAAAACATTTGATCAATGTACAAACTTACTTAAGGTGTGTGACTACAGAGCAAGGCTCATATAATAAAAATCAGCAACAGAAAAACAAATGACAGTTATTGGCCAAGGTTCTCCTTTGCTATTGATCAATTTATTCATTTACTTTACATCCCAATAAATCAAAGCTTCTCCTCTCTCCTCTCCTCCCAGTCTCTTCCTCTCACCTAATCCCTCAGAAAAAGGGGAGACCCCCCATGTATATCAACCAGCCCTGGCTTAGCAAATTGTGGTAAGATTAGGACTATTGTCTTCTATTGATGCTAGACAAGGCAGCCCAGTTAGGGGAAAGTGATCCAAAGACAGACACTGTAGTCAGAGACAACCCCTGCTCCAATGTAGGAGTCCCATATGAAGACACATTTGCACAATTTTTACATATGTGCAAAGGGCCTAGATCCATCCCATGCATGCTGTCTGATTGATGCTACAGTCTCTGTGAGACCCTATGACCCAGGTCAGTTGTGTCCCTTAACAAAGAAAGGATAAAGAAAACATGGTACATTTTCTCAACAGGATATTACTCAGCCATTAAAAACAATGACATCAAGACCTGTGGTTCCCAACTGAAAGGATTAAAGATGTGCTCCCCTGCCCCTGGATCGAAGTTTTTCCCTATGTAGAGCTTGTTTTTTTATCAGGTTGACCTTGAGCTCTGGCATCTTCCTGTTTCTATCTCTAGTGTGTTGGGATTAAGGGTGTATTCTTCTGGAATGATGGGATTAAGGGTGTGCACCATCACCACCCTGTTCCTTGTAACTCTAGAATTTATAAGACAACTAACTCTATAGTGCTCCTCCTGTCTCTGTTGAAGTTAAAGGTATGGGATAACTCCATGCATTTCATGTATTTTACCTTAGCTCTAAGTTTTTTCAACTCTTGGTGGTTTATAAAACCAGTTTGAACAGCTGTAACCTTTAATTTATTTACAGTGTTTTAAACCTGTTACCTGCTTTTTTATTTAATAAATTTATTTATTGGTTGCTTCAGGTTACATCTCCATCATATTGTCCTCTTTCCCCCCTTCCAAGCCCCACCCTCCCATCCTCTACCCCCTAACTGTTCCATCTTGCTCCTCTGGAGTGGAGTGACCCCACATAACAGTCCCTCGCCCCAGTTCAGATGTCATATGAGTGCCAAGAGCCTCTTCATACACTGGGGGCCTACAAGGCAGTACCACCAGTGAAAAGTGTCTCATTGCTGGGGAGGGAAAACTAAAAAACAGACCAACAAACAAGTATTGATCCCAATACTTAGTATGCAGAGACAGGCACATAGGATTTGGAAGGATTTAAGTTTAAAAGTTACATACAAAAGGCATGCTCAATGTAAACAAATTGTCCTTTGAGATCTCAAAATATATACACTAAAGGTTTGTTTAGCTCCAAAATAACAAAATAATTTCTTGTTTAATCCAGATTGAAACATAATACTTTATATATTGTCAAAAAAACAAATTTGCTCCAGGCAAAATATTACCTGACCCCCCCCAAAATAAAAAAAAGGTAATTGCCCCAGAGTTAGGATTAGGGCAGGGCTCTGTTCTTATAGGTCCAGGAGACTTGAAGCATCCATTCAAGGAATCCAGGGACAACTGGACAAGGGAAACCTCAGCAGAAAACAGATCAGATACCGAAGAAGAGGAGCGGCCCAGACGATCCAGCCTTGCAGACTCCCTTAATAGCTGTTTCCTCAAAAGTCTACAACCACAACTCAAAGTCACTAAGATCATTCAGCTCCACAGACTGCTCCAGCCAGAACTTCAGTAAAGGCCTGAAGATCAGCTTCTGTCTACAAACTTCTTAGGATATCTAAATAGCTGAGCACAAAAGGACTGGACATCAAATGATTCTATTAACATTTTTAACCATTTTTTCCATCCCTATTTGGGCCCCAAACAGGTTTACTACATCCCAAATCGGCAGGAAGTCATTTATGAGGGCAATGTCCCAGGCCCAGAAGGTAGGGAGGGTGTTTCCCCCCCCCTTTGGTTATTCGATGGATTCAGAAAATTTTGTTATTTAGGGGAAGAGACTACAAGCTGTTAAATGGTCTTGTTAAATGGGTTTTGGAGGTTAGACCTAGGGACTTCTCTCTTTTTCTTTTCTGTATCCTTCTTTCTCTCCTATGTAGGAGTGAATAGACTTGAGAAAAAACGGGACATAGACATAGTATAGGAAAGATCAAGAAAAAAGGACAAATTATTGAATAAGCCCTTATACCTTTGTATAGTGATACAAAATTAATACTATATTAGGCTAAATTGGTATTGATCATTGTATATATTAATGCAAAATTAAGATTGCATTGGACTACATCGGTACTGATCTTAGTATACTGATACAAAATTAAGAGTATATTTGGCCACATTGGTATTGATCTTTGCATATTGTTACAAAATTAAGGGTAACACTTCTTAAAGGTATGGTACCTAGTAATGCTTAAAAAGGAAATGTGAAGTTTTAGCCTTTTGCTACCAACCATCATAAACTGTTTAGGATAAGTAAGAAATACAAACTAACAGTCATGCAAGCATGTCATTTTGTTAGTTACTATGACAGTCTATCACAGTTATTTTCTAAGCTACTCAGAAATCAAGTTGTTAAGAGACAGCAACATTTGCTTATCTAAACATAAGAGATAGATAGGGCATCTTCAAAAACCCCAAGAGATCTGCAGAGTATGGCATTCAAAGATGTTTTCTTAAATTAATATATTTTTTTTTGATATCGAGACATGCCAGCTCCTGACAGCATCCCCTATTCCACTCCAACTACAAGATGAGCATCAAAGAATCTCCAGTGTGAGATGGTTGAATTAGTGGCAAGCCTATTTCTTGGCAAAAAACAAAAAACAAAAAACCTTGCTTCAACTGTAGTCAGACTGCTGTCCAAAAAGGACAAAACTTGGAAGCAGGTAAGTTGACAGCCTAGCTCTGCCAAGACAGGGTAGGTAAGTCCTTCATAATTCCTGCTCTACAATCAATGTCTGTCAGAGAAATGGGGCCAAGCAGCTTAAGATTGATGCTGTAATGTATGGAGAGAAAATGGGAACTGTCAAGGAAGCCACGGGTATGTCATTTCTTAGTTTTGGAAGCTGCTGGCACTGTACTTCCTATATAATCAGGTATATTTATCCTTCTCAGGTCTCTGAGGTGGTTGAAGAACAGATAGATAGAGTCTCATAGTTAAATTTTGAGTTGTTTAGGAATCAAGAGGGTGTTCTGTATCTAAGAACATGTTTTTATTTTTTTTTAATTTTTTTTAAATACTTTATTTTTTTTTCTTCAAGTTACATCTCAGTAACAAACCCCTCCCTATTCCCCCTTCCTATCCCACCCTTCCACCCTCTTCCCCCCAGAAGTTTCCCCTTTCAGTCCAACAGATGGTTCCTTCTCTTATAACAGTAAGTATTATACAAACAATAGATATAAATATGCCACATTTATGAGAGTTAAATGGCCCAGTATACCTTCCCAATGTCCAGTTTATACATATTTGGCCCCTGACTTTAACATTCTACTATCTAACCAACTCCATGAGTTTAAAGGTCTATATGTGACTCAACATTCATACTATCTTGCAACACACTTTTAAGAGTATTTTCTTAGATTTATAACACCCTCTTGATTCCTAAACAGTTCAAAATTTAACTATGAGACTCTAGCTGTCTATTCTTCAACCACCTCAGAGACCTGAGAGGGATAAATATATTTGCTTATATAGGAAGTGCAGGGCCTGCAGATTCCAAAACTAAGAAAGAACATACCAATAACTGCCTGGACAGTTCCCATTTTCTCTCCATACATTCCAGCATCAATCTTCAGCCTTTGGGTCCTGTTTCTCTGACAGACATTTGTTTTAGAGCAGGGATTATGAAGGACTTACGTACCCTGTGTTGGCAGAGTTAGACTGTGGACTTTCCTGCTACCAAGTTTTGTCCTTTTTGGACAGCAGTCTGTCTGCAGTTGGTGCAAGGAGTTTTTTCATGCCAAGAGATAGGCTTGCCACTAATTCAACCATCTTACAGTGGAGGTTCTTCAATGCTTATCTTCTACTTGGAGTAGAATAGGGGGTGCTGTCAGGGGCTGATATGTCTCGATATCAAAAAAAAACCCTTGATTTAAGATAACATCTTTGAATGCTATATTCTGCAGATCTCTAGGGGTTTTTGAAGATACCCTATCCATCTCTTGTATTTAGATAAGCAAATGTTGCTTGTCTCTTAGCAACTTGATTACTGGGTAGTTTAGAGAATATCTGTGATAGACTGTCATAGTAGCTAACAAAGTGACATGTTTGCATGACTAGGAGTTTGTTTTAACTATCCTAGACCGTTTTAGATGGTTGGTATCAAAAGGTCAGAGCTTCACATTTTATTTTTAAGTATCTCTAGGTATGATACCATTGGGAAGCGTTACCTTTAAATTTGTATCAATATACAAAGATCTATTCAATTGTGGTTAAATATACTCTTAATTATGTATCAATATACAAAGATCAATGCCTATGTAACCCAATATAATCTTAATATTACGTCCATATACAAGGGTCAATACCATTGTGGCCAACTATAATCTTAATTTTGTATCAATATACAAAGATCAATACCAATGTTATCCAATATAATCTTATTTTTGCACAATAAACAATGGTCAATACCACTTTAGCCAAATAAACTACTAATTTTGTATCAATATACAAAGGTATAAAGGCATATTCAATAATCTGCCCCTTCTTCTTGGACCTTCCTGTGCTATGTCTATATCTCATTTTTCTCAAGCCCATGCACTCCTACACAGGAGAGGAAGAAGGATACAGAAACGGAAAAGTAGGAATTCCCTGAGGCTAACCTCCAAAACCCATTAAGACAGGACCATTTATCAGCTTGCAGTCTCTTCCCCTACATAACAGAGTTTTCAGTTATCCTTCAAATAACCAAAAAGAAGGGCAGAGAAACACCCTCCCTACCCTCTGGGCATGGGACGTCGCTCTCTTAAAGTGAGTTCCTGCTGATTTGGGTCGTAGTAGACCTGTTTGGGGCCCCAACCCAAATGGGAAAAATGATTAAAAATGTTAGTACACTCCTTTTATGTTCAGTCCTTCTGTTCTCAGCTATTTAGATGACCTAAGGGGTTTATAGGCAGAAGCTGATCTTGCAGGTTTCACTGAGGTTCCTGTTGGGGCATTGTGTAGAGCTGAGCGGTCCCAGTGACATTGGATTGCTGTGGTGGTTGCAGGCCTCCGATGGAGACAGCTATTGAGGAAGTCTGCCAGGCAGAATCAACTGGGTCACTCGTCCTCCTTGGTGCCTGATTCTGCTCTCTGCTGAGGATTCCGCTGTCCAGCCGTCCCCGGGCTCCCCTAATGGACGCTTTGATTCTCCTGGAACGATAAGAACAGAGCCCTGCCCCAATCCCAACCCTAGGACAATTGCCCTCTTTTTTTTTCTGGGGGGGAGAATAGGGGGGGCTAGGTAGTACTTCTCCTGAAGCAAATTTGCCTTCTGACAACATACAAAGCGTTATCTTTCAATCCGGGTTAAAGAAGAAATCATTCTGTTACCTTGGAGCTAAACCAGCTCTGGTGTATATATTTTGAGATCCCAAAGGACAATCTGCCTGCATCGAGATGGCCTTTTGTAAGTAGTCTCCAAACCTAGGTCCCTCCAAATCCCATGTGTGTGTCTCTGAACTCTAATTATTGGGATAGGGGACCTGTGTTTCCCTTCTGAAGGGATCAAAGATGTGTTCCACCACTCCTGGATCGAAGTCTTTCTCTATTTAGAGTTTGCCCTGCATCAGGCTGACCCTGAGCTCCAGGATCTGCCGTTTCTGTCTCCAGTGTGCTGGGAGCTGGGACCAAGGGTGTACTCTTCTTGAATGGTGGGACCAAGAGTATGGACCCTCACCACCCCGCTCCGTATGACTCCAGAATACATAAGACCACCAACTCTATGGTGCCCCCCCCCGTCTCCGCTGAAGTCAAAGGCATGGGCCAATACCACAATTCTCTTGTATTTTATCTTAGCTCCACGTCTTCTCTACACCTGGAGGTCTGCAAAACCAGGCCGAATGGCTGTATCCTCTGTTCCATTCACAGTGTTTCAGCCCTGCACCCTGCCTTTTTTTTTTTTTTTTTTTTTTTAGTTAATAAATTTATTTGTTTGTTGCTTCAGGTTACATCCTTAACATATTGTCCTCTTTTCCCGCTTCCCAGCCCCACCCTCCCATGCTCTACCCCCTGACCCTTCCGTCTTGTTCCTCTGGGGTGGAGTGTCCCTGCCTAACATTCTCTCACCACAGATCAGGAGTCATATGAGGGCCAAGAGCCTCTTCATTCACCGGGGGACTACGCGGCAGTACTGACAGTGAATGGTGTCTCATTGCTACTGGGGGAATACTAAAAAAAAGATCAACAAACACACAAACCCACAAAAAAAAAGAATATCAACAAAAAAAGAGAGGAAAAAGAGAAGGGAAAAGGAAAAAGAAAAAAAGAAAAAAAGAAGGAAAAAGAAAAAGATAAAAAAAAAATTATGTCCTTGTTCCTTTTGATGTGTTGGTTGTAGTACAGATATCCTGTACGATATAGCTAAAATCCTACTATAAGTGAATAGATGCCATGTGCATCCTTCTGAGACTGGGTTAGCTCACTCAGGATGAGCTCCTATAGATCCATCCATTTGGTTGCAAATTGCATGATTTCATTGTTTCTGATAGCTGAGTAATATTCCATTGTGTAGATGTACCACCGTTTTTTAATCCATTCTTCAGTTGAGGGACATCTGGGATGTTTCCAATTTCTAGCTATTACAAATAAGGCTGCTATGAACATAGATGAGGAGACTTCCCTATGTCTCCCTGAGAGGTCCTTTGGGTGTATACCCAGAAGTGGTATGGCTGGGTCCTGAGGCAAGGTTATTCCTAGATTTCTAAGATATCGCCAGACAGACCTCCATAGTGGTTGCACAAGCCTGCACTCCCACCAGCAATGGAGTAGTGTACCCCTTTCTCCACACCGTCGCCAGCATGCGCTATCATTTGAGCTCTTTATTTTAGCCATTCTAACAGGTGTTAGGTGGAATCTCAGGGTCGTCTTGAGTTGCATTTCTCTGATGATTAAGGATGTTGAACATTTCTTCAGGTGTTTCTCAGCCCTTAGGGATTCCTCCTTTGTGAATTCTCTATTTAGCTCCATCTCCCACTTTTTGATTGGATTATTTGGTTTCTTGGCATTTAGTTTCTTGAGTTCTTTGTAGATTTTAGATAATAGCCCTCTATCAGATGTGGGGTTGGTGAAGATTTTCTCCCAGTCTGTTGGTTGCCGTGTTGTTGGAATGACAGTGTCCTTTGCTTTACAGAAGCTTTTCAGTTTCATGAGGTCCCATTTATTGATTGTTGATCTCAGGTCCTGAGCTGTTGGTGTTCTGTTCAGGAAGTTGTCACCTGTGCCAATGAGTTCGAGGGTTTCTCCTACTTTTTCTTCTAGTACCTTTAGTGTGGCTGGCCTTATGTTAAGGTCTTTGATCCACTTGGAATTAAGTTTTTTACAAGGTGATGGGTATGGGTCTAATTTCATTCTTTTGCAAGTGGATATCCAGTTGGACCAGCACCATTTGTTGAAGATGCTGTCCTTCTTCCATTGTGCGTTTTTGGCTTCTTTTTCAAAGATGAGTTGGCCATAGGTGTGTGGATCCATGTTTGGGTCTTCAATTTGATTCCATTGATCCACTGGTCTGTTTCTATACCAGTACCATGCTGTTTTTATTACTGTTGCTCTGTAGCACAGCTTGAAATCTGGGATGGTGATACCTCCAGATATTTTTTCATTGGACAGGATTGATTTAGCTATTCTGGGCTTTTTGTTGTTCCATATGAAGTTGAGACTAGCTTTTTCCAGGTCTATAAAGAATTGTGTTGGTATTTTGATAGGAATTGCATTAAATCTATATATTGCTTTTGGTAGGATAGCCATTTTTATTATGTTGATCTTACCTATCCATGAGCATGGGAGATCTTTCCATCTTCTAAAGGCCTCTTCCATTTCTTTCTTCAGGGGCTTGA